>JAOYMR010000026.1:14962183-14990474 GCA_025802075.1 Tenebrosternarchus preto
TCTCTTTCTTTTCGGTTTTGACTGCTCCCTTTATAATTTACCCGACATTCTCTTGCCTCTCCATCCCCTCCACCCCCGACCCTGACACGCTCTTCCTCTCCAGCCGGGTTTGTGAAGTCGCCCATGTCTGAGACAAAGCTGACGGGAGACACCTTTGAGCTGTACTGCGATGTGGTTGGTAACCCCACGCCGGAGATCCAGTGGTGGTACGCTGAGATTAACCGCGCTGACTCCTTCAAACAGCTGTGGGACGGTGCCCGCAAGCGACGAGTATCCATCAACACGGCCTACGGCACCAACGGCGTCAGCGTGCTGGGCGTCACCCGGCTTACGCTGGAGGACTCTGGGACCTACGAGTGCCGGGCTAGTAACGACCCTCGGCGCAACGACCTGCGACAAAACCCCGCCATCACCTGGATCCGAGCTCAGGCCACCATTTCCGTGTTGCAGAGTGAGTGGGTCTATATGTACTGTAGTGAACAGATGGTGAAACGTCTAACGGTCTCCCCCTTATTACCCTCACCCAGCTTTCTAGCATTGCCCACGTCAAGCCAACTCTGATACATCAGTAGCCACCCTGATCAACAACAACAAAAACAGAGAGACATAAGAAAAAGACACCTTTTGTGTATTTTGTAATACATATGTTTTCGGTCAAGTTTGGTAAGCATTTATTATTGTTTTCTTTTGGTCTATTCAAACCCTCACCTTCCTTTGTCCTTGAGAATTACTGAATTTAGCATGTTTATAGTACAAAGAACCTTAAACATTTATCAGGGTGACAGCACATGCTCTCCCTGGGAATCAAACCCATGACCTTGTTGTGATTAGCACTGCCTGCTTTACTAGGTGAGCTACAGCAGTACGGGCACAGCTTTGGTCTTCTAAACCCTTCAAACCTCTTGTTGTGGATGAACACAAACCCAGACGAATGCCCTAGTCTCTGCTGGCCTTCCACTTCCTCTCCCATGCCACCCTCCCTCACCTAAACACACAGTCCATTCTGGCTGGTCCTGTCTCGCTTCCTGTCTTGCGTCTTTGAACATATATATATATATATATATATACTTTTTTTAATTTAAACAATCAGCTTAATTTTTTTTCATACAGATTGTACTGCCAGGATTCTTTCTTTTGAAGCTGGTTCCTTTTTCCTTACTTTGTGTGTTGCTTGGGTTATTTGATTTAATTCACAGCACATTTTGTACTCTTGTCTAGAACACGTTGGCCTTACGGCATCACGTGTTTGTGCATTTTGCTGTTATATTTGTTATTGGTTGATGTATAAGAAGACACAAGGAATGGCAGAACCCACATAGAAATGTTTTTTTTTTTTTTTACTATATTTTGTTTCCTTTCAAAGAAACAATATGCAACTAATATACAGTCATGTTATACTGTTATAATCTGATCCCAGAACAAATCAAAACCTAAACAAAATATTGGCTTTTGAGCCAAGCTTTTTTTCAAACCACGTTGAACCTGTATCACCTTGTGCCTTCTTCACAGTAAGTGTTTACCCACAAATCAGTAATGACATTATATGCTATCCTGCTGTGCTCTTTGCATTTAAACTTTCCGAGGCAATGGGCACCAACCCGTCCCTGTTCATTTGTGTATGGCTCAGCAGCGTCAACATTGAAACAATGGGAAAACATAGAATGTTGGTCAAGTGCAGCTTCTCTGTGCTCCTGGAGGCTTGAGAGAATTAGGTCTGTTTCTTCCACCCTGCTCCTCTCTCATAACACATACTACTGTGAAAATCTCGAGAGACGTTCATTAACAATGCGGTCGGAGCAGCACACAAGTCCCAACACGCTGGCTGTACACAAACGAGAACTGTCCACTTGTACAAGGACTATGGTTTTTTTTTTTCTTATTATTGTTTGTTTGTTTGTTTGATGTTCTATTCACTTGGGAACCCTCAGGATGTTTGGTCTTGATGGAAGTACATGATATGAAAAACTGGGGCAACTAAAATAGAAAATTCAGCACTGAAGCCCCCTGAACATGATATATATTGTCATTACTGAGAGTCAGTGTTTTCATATTATATACATGTAATATGCATTATCACATGTATATAACAGGCTATACATACTTAAGTCATGGGGAAAAGAATGTATAGTTTGTTGACAGGACAGCATCCAAGTACGTGGTGGTCTTGTCTTAGCTTTGTAGTTTTGACTGTGTAGGTTTGCGTTTATGTCTACGATGTTCTAGAGCACCGTGAACAATCTTGCTCTGATTATCTCAGAGCATATGTTCTATTGTTCTAGAGCACCGTGAACAATCTTGCTCTGATTATCTCAGATTTTACCCTCCAATTCCCTATTCCTTCTTAAAAATTTTATTATTATTATTTTGTATTACTGGAAAAGAAAATTGCACTCTGTGAGTGTTCATTGAGGATAATCTTTAATAAATGCTTTGAGTAAAGACTCTACTGAGATTCACAGTGATTCATTGAGGGAGCCATATCATTTCTACAGGAGTAGCATGGTCAAAACCACTGATTTAATATTGCCCTCTTCCTCTGAGCAGGCACATCTTCCTCTGAGCAGGTGTCCTGTAAGTGACCTTCCAAAGAGAATGCTGGATCAAATGAGCCTGAATGTCTTTCACTCGTGCTATAAAATGGAAGTAATGTGTCTGCCTTTTTTAATGCATGTATAGGCCACAGGCTTGTGCTTAAACAAACTGAGGTGGATGTTTTGATTCTGGCCTGGAGGGAGACAGTGTGTGTGTGTGTGTGTGTGTGTGTGTGTGTGTATGTATTTGTTTATGTGTGTGTGTGAGAGAGAGAGAGAGAGAGAGAGTGAGGGAGAGAAAGAGAAAATAGAAAATTCCCTTTGGCTATTGGACATACCAAACTGCAGGAGAAGGTGTTAGGAATGCTAATTGGAGTCACTCTTATTCCCCTCCCTCTTCCTTTGGAGCAGCAGTGATCGAGGGGGTTTTACTGTACAAGCCAGTATCAAGATTATCCCTCCTGCCCTTTCCCGACCTTTTTATCCTACTGGGTATTTTGGTTACCATGGAAGCCCCACCCTGACGCAAAGAGGGAGGAGCTGAACCAGTAATTTGTTGTTTAGTTCCAGACATAGATAACAATGCTGGTGTCATCTTATTTAAATCCTAATGGCCACTGTATTCTGTATTTAAAGGATTAGGAAAATGAAAGAAAATTGCATACTAGTATAGCTGCTCATGAGAGCACTTGCTCAGACTATTCAGTGGGCAGACCACATTTCCTATGGATTCTGATATAACTAAATTACTAAATATTACTAGATTACTGTTACTGCTATCAATTAATCACCGAAATATACAATCATAGGTAGTTCCTGCATGCTAATTTTCAGACCTTCAATATTTTTTCTCCTTCCAGGAAAGGTGTTATACCTGAAGGTAAGTATGGACATGAAAATGGTAGGTCTCAATGATTCAATGACAGACGTGTTGTTGTTTAAAAACAAACATAATCAAACCAAGAAAGAATCTTCAGAGCTATGCTTTAATACATTCAACAAAGTGCTGTTAATTACTGTTAAAAATGAAAGCTTGTTACAGTTATGTGCAGGGATGCATTTGTCATATCTGTGTACGTGTCGTGTAGGCTCTATTTTTATCTGTTTCCATACCTCTCACAAAGACCACAACAAGCTCAAGGAGATTCTGCATGAAGTTCCTTTCTCATTTTTTTTAATTACTGATGGATCTGATTTTGTTTCAGAGCCAAAGATCAATGCCTCTGACCAGGAGATTCTGCCAGCTAAGAAGCCACATGATGATAACCCTTCCATCACGCTACGTTGTAACCTGACCACGGCTCACACTGTCCACCGGGAAAGCTTCTGGATGAAGAACGGGAAGGAGATCCAGAACACAAGAAAAGGCCTTAAAAACACAGTATTAATGTAAGCTTCATTTATGTGACAATATACATTGTAAACCTGCAATCTGTCAATTGAAAGTGTTTTTTAACATAATGTCCTGGCGACAAGTACAGTTATGAGAAAAAAATGGCTGCGAAACTTCTAGAAATGTCTGGATCTGTCCACAAATGGCTCCTATGATATGATCTTATGCTCTTTCATAAATATATAATAAGTGATGCCATAAGCCATCCATGGCACAGACGAGCACATAATGATGTATGTATTGCAAGTATTATAATAATATAGAATTAAAAAGATAATAGAATAATAGCACTGCAATATTAAGCAACATTACTTAATAATGTAATATGCATTATATATTACATTTTTCACATACAAGACATTTTACATTGCCATATCTAGAATAGAACAGAGTATGAAGCTGCAGAGCCGAGCATGGATAGCCTGTACTTACTGAGGGGAAAAAGCTGTATTTCACATTGTGTCAGGAAATTCTACAGGAGACTGTTGTACCTATCGGTAATCTAAAATTCAAATGCGGTTGGATAATGCAACACAACACCGGTGTGGCTTAAACTAATTTTTATTCTTTTTTTCATGGAAAGTCAGAGCACTGCTTTAGTACAAAATATTGTTGTGTAAATGGAAGCAGACTATTTAAACAAGATTTTTAAAAATATATATACACAAAACTGTTATATATAGAGAGGGGTACCTCACTTCGGTCCTATAAGGCTTAGCATCCAGCATAATTCTGCTGGACTCCAGCCCTGCAGGAAAAGAGGGGCATTCAAAACAGAGGAATGGGTCAATGCACCTTCCAACTACTGCACAGGACTGATCAGCAGCTACAGAATCCATTTGGTTGAGGTTATTGCCAAGGAGGTTCCACAAGTTACTAAATATAGGGGTTCACATTAACCTAGTTAAAAATATATTGAAAAATGTAATGGCTTTTTGTCCCCAGACCTGTTCTTCAGCAATAAACCTCTGTATATATTATACATTACGTATATGTAAGGGCGGATAAAATATATAATGTATCATTCAGTAACAATAACCAATAATATTTAATAACTCCAAAAATATAATATTGTGATGTAACAAAGTATCATAAGTGTTTGTACCTGAGCACCTCCTGCCTCCACAGCACAGTGAGATGTTTTTGAAAGGCAGTATCTTGTCAACCCGCATGCAGGTAATTCTCTAGTGACACTCATGTCTGGAGCAGACAGGAACCTGCCAGCAGCTTCTTCTGTGGAGTAGTCAAGCATCCCCTCTATTCTCCCAAAGCACATGAAGTTCAGCACGATACCAAAATATGCCCTCATGGATAGAATTTACTTAAATAATATACTAATGTTATTTTTTTTTGACTGCTGGTGTGTGTTCAGCTCTGTTGGTTATGCTGTAATAACCGTAAACACCTGTACACTCAGCTTGCTTGATGTATTATGCAAGAAATGTCAATCCAGGTATTGCTGGTTACGGTTGGGATACGCAGTTAAGATGTAGGGTGGGTTAATAAGTATTTAATACCAGTTATGCAAGCAAGTTGCCTTTGAGTTTCTGCTCAATACTGATTCCATGTACCGAATCTCGTCTTTGCCAAATACCAAGGACTAATAATTATATATTTGTATACCACCCCTGCTTGTGCTTTCGTTGAGGTTGTAGCATTCCTGTGAATCTAAAATTACCTTTGGGTGAAATGTCCTGTTTTGTGTGTGTGTGTGTTTGCTTTCACTAGGTTGAGCAAACCAAGGGCGGATGATGCAGGAGAGTACATGTGCGTTTACACCTTTGACATGGCCCCCAATGCCAACGCATCCATTGAAGTCAAAGGTGGGTTTCTCTGAGTACAAACGCTGTAAATGACATTTAAAATGACCCCATTTCCACAAAATCCTTTGGACACATTTCAAATATGGCTCCACAGTACTACTTGTTCCAAACATGCCAAAGCCAGAAGAGGTCTTTACATTGCAGGATTCACTGTGAAATACATGTACAGCAATCAAAGTGATAACTATATTTGAGATAAACTTGAGGGACACCATGGTGTTAATAAGTGGAAATAGAAGTGAAACGTTTTCGGTTGTGGGGTCTGTGGCTGCAGCTCGATCGTCTGACTTACTGATGACGAGATATTCAACCCCAACCTTCAAGATATGATTATGAGTTTATTTCTGCTTATAAAAGGTAGCCTGCATATGTGTGACAATACCTGCCAAGAAGCGAAGCAGGATGCCGAACTGGAAATTATTTACGTTTATTATTTTCAAAAGGAACACACGGACTAGACAAATGCCGACAAAGTGACGTACACGCTTATATACAGATACGGTAGAAAAGACTCGTGAAACGGATAACAATGACGAGACGAACATTTACACAACCCTCTTACACACTTAAATACATGCACATGGAACACTGACCAACACGCACACACATAGGACAGGGGCGGAGCCGCCGTGACAGAAACCCTCCACAAGGGGCGCTTTGTCTTGGAGTCCAGATGAATAGAACTGAGGAACCAGCCACCACCGCAACCAGGGCAGCCCCAGGAGCAGCTTGTCCCCAAAAAAGGGGCCGGCCACAGCACCTAGCGCCTTCCCCTGAAAAGGGGCGGTGCTGGGCCTGGCCACACCCACACCACCCTCCAAACAAAGATGACACCCATACAGGGACAGACACAGTAACGGGGACAAACACAGGCACATTGACGGGAATGAGGATGGACAGGTTAGAGAACAGGGACGGACACAAAGACTGTGACAGGCAAACTCACAGGTATGGTGATGGGGATGTGGGGCTGGAAAATCTCCAGGATTGAACCCCACGCAAACAAGGAGTGACATAGACAAGACTATGTGAAACGGATAATGACGCGACATTTACGCACCACGACCACAGACACACACACTGTACACGCACACGCAGGACGGGGGCGAGGGCCGAGGTCGGCCACCATGACAATATGGAAACGTACACTTATATAGAGAAACACTAATTGGACAATAGCAGTTTGCCCCAACAATAGATCCGGACAGTCCATCTGGCACAAATCTAGCTTTGAGTGCACTAGTGCTGACAGTGTGGGATTCAGTCTCATTAGTTTTCTTCACAGATTGGACAACAGAGTGGCCTCTGGACAATGACCGTCATTCACAAACGATATAAGCAGTTGACTGGAAAAAGCCCCACTTACCAGCACAATGTGCAGTTTACTACTGCAAACCTTCTTAGGCCCAGCCTTGGGAGTCCAGGCACCAAAAATTTCTCTGATGTCTATTCTAAATAACTGAAAGGGATTCAAAGCACAGTGGGGATGACTATAGTTTTTTCTGTCTTCCTGACTAGAAATTATTATTCTTTTTATAGTTGATATCATTACAATTGGTATTCAAAAAAAAAAAAAAAAAAAAAAAAGCCTGAACATTTCTGTGTATATTCCTGAGAATTGAAATCTTCAAATCTCCTTTACAGGATTATCTCCTATAAAATACCACTGGAAAATCTCATTTACAACCATTTGAAATCAAACTACATTTTGACAGACGATTTCAATTTGTAACGGCCCTTAAATTAAGCCTTTACACCAGCAGATCTATGCAGGTCTATAGTGCATTCCAGGCAGAATCACCCCCCCCCCTGCAGCCCCAGACCTGTGAAACACTGTACAGTCTGAGCTTGCCTACACGCTCTTCACAGTTAAGCCAATTTGTTTTGACGCTGCCATCATGTGCACTGAGCATGCCTGGACCATTATGTCAAAGCCGTTTTAAGCGTTGCCTGGTTGCGCAGTCCGCTGAAGCTGATGTCTGCCTGGCTCAGAGTTTGCTGCTCCCAGCCTGGTGGGTGATGGGATGCGTGCACCACACACGCTGTACCCTCGCTCCGAGAGATCTCAGCAGAATGAGATCAAACCATCGTAGCCTTTTCGGTTATTAGCTCTAATCAGCAGCTATGCTCAGAGCCCATTTGCAGTGCACCGACGACAATTAGCTTATCTCTCACTAGAGGCATACTAAAATTGATATGCAGATTCACTTTGTTGGATTCGTTGGTCGCAGGCTCGTAATCACATCTGTTTATTTCAGACACGAACATTTTACAATAACTTAATACCTTATTGGCACAAAATAAAACATTGCGACAGTATTGTCTCCTGCCCACACAATAACATAATCTCTTGACCAAAAAAAACCAAAACAAAACATAAATAAATCAATAAACCCTGTATACCGATCTATAATGCATCTATGCCAGTCATGAATGGGGCGTTTTAATCCGTAGTCCAAAACGTTCAGGTTAGAAGAAGCTAGGGTGGCTCTGCTCCTCACTATCCTGTGCTCCGCCCCCAGCTCTCGTGTCCTTGGCACTTCCATCTCTTCAGCTCTCAGCACTGAGGGAACAGATGGAGACTTGTGTGCTGGGGTGGGATTAAGGCCTGAATCCACTCACCAGCCATTTCTAATGACAGCAGTTTATTGTCCACAATGATAATCTGTCCCTGCTCATACATGTATTGCGGGTTGACAGTAAGAATTCTTTCAGTTTTGAAATATTTTTGAGCATAGGTTGATGCACATGGCAGTAAACAGATATATTAAAGCTTTGTGTACAAAATCAGTATTCCTTCATTTATTTGTTTTTATCTCTACTATGTGAGGCAAACTATATAACAAACAGCACCATTATGAAAACGAACACTAAAATCCAGTCACATAGGTGCTTACAGAAGTGGGCTTTGTTTTTTTTTTTGTTTACATAAATTCATTATCATTTTATGTGTGCCTTTTCTTTTTGACACCTTTCTATTTTCTCTCTGTTCCATGTATTGCCGGGTTCATTCATTTCCTTTTGGTATTAGTTACGCATCCTCTTTCAGAGAACCAGAAAGAGACTGAGGTTTCCCCACAAATAGCATTCAGAGAGAGCTATAAGCGTCAC
Organism: Tenebrosternarchus preto; assembly: GCA_025802075.1. Classification (NCBI taxonomy): domain Eukaryota; kingdom Metazoa; phylum Chordata; class Actinopteri; order Gymnotiformes; family Apteronotidae; genus Tenebrosternarchus; species Tenebrosternarchus preto. The sequence goes on from JAOYMR010000026.1 coordinate 14,971,042, forward strand.
TGCAGAGTTTACCCGCGTCTCCATGTAGCACCGATCACATGCTCACACACACACACGCTTCCATCGAGGATCAGTGTTTGGAGGTGAGCCAGAATGATACTGTACTGAAGGCACTATACGTGCAGGGGCAATTTACTCTGAGTCGAGAGAGAAGCATGTAAGGATAGTGCAGAGCTAAGCTTCTGCTCGTCATCCTATTGCAGCCCCACACGCAAACACACAATCCTAGCACGCGTGCACCATAATTAGACTGTGATGTCACCCATGTCCCAGGCCACGCCCACCCCGTCCTCCATATTCACAGCAGAAAACGCTCGCTGCAGGCGCCTTCCCGATCCTGCTTAATTGCATGGAAGGAATTGCTGTAATTTTGGGGATTAGCATAAAGCTGCAGCAGATATCTGTTCTCTGCAGAGCTGATTCGTGGTCAATAGCCAAAATGTCCCAGATTTTGGCGAAGGAAAAAAAAAAGGGGGTACTTATAATACAAGACATCTTGTTGGCCAGTGTTCTTAACAGGTATCTAATGAGAAGCTTGTGTTTCGGCACAGCCGTTTCATCAGAAACCATATACTGAGAGCCAGGAATGATGCACACATGGGTTTTACATTTTTAATTAAAGATGTGCCGTATGCCTAAAATCTTTTCTTCAATCTTTCATATGTCTTGGGATTTAAATTAATTGTTACACATTAGCCCTTTTCTTCAGGGAAGTCACAGCCTGTACAACTACTAAACCAATGACTATATAACAACTAATGGTTGAATCAGTATTAAATGTAGAATACTGTAACATTTAGGGAGCTGGGGGCTTCAAATACATGCTACAGTAAAAATGTGCAGGTTTTTAGAGGTAATGAAATTATTTGATAAGCACTGTATCTAAATACAAGGTAACTTCACATATATGAAACTATGTATAATCGTATTAAAAAGGCAAACCAGAAAAGAAAATAGGAAAAAAAATATTATAAAAGTATCTTCTCTTTTACTTAGCGGCTCCTGAAATCACTGGTCACAAGCGAAGCGAGAATAAAAAAGAAGGAGAGAATGCACTGTTGTACTGCAGATCTGTGGGATACCCACATCCCATCTGGACATGGAGGAAAAAAGTCGACCAAGGAGCATACATAGTACGTAACATGCTGTCCTGGCCCAGTGTCCTCCCTAGCATTACCATAAGGCTTTTAAAACTGTAATCTTTACAATTAGCATGGCCAGGTGTAATTCTTTGCACCTGTGACTGCAGATTACACAGTTTCTCTTTTTCCATATTATCCATTTTCCTCATTCTCCCCAGGACATCGACAACAGCACCGGACGCTTCTTCATCATCAACAAAGAAAACTACTCGGAACTGACTATTCTAAACCTTGATATCAGCACAGACCCTGGCGAGTATGTTTGCAATGCCACCAACATTATCGGGTCTAAAGAATCCATGTCCATCCTGCGGGTGCGTAGTCACCTAGCCCCACTCTGGCCCTTCCTGGGGGTACTAGCTGAAATCATCATCCTGGTGGTCATCATTGTTGTTTATGAGAAACGCAAGAGGCCAGATGAAGTGACAGACGGTAAGCTAAATCTCAACTGTTTTTACTCACAACTGGCATGTTTTCTGTAATACGTTTGAGAATACATCGAAACGTCACATTTATAGCAGAGAATGCTAATTATCTTCTGAAATTCAGTGCGACAGTGACGTAGCCTGTGTTGTCTAAAGCCAAAGAGGCAGTTGTATCTCATTCTTGGTGACATTGTTCTTAATTTTTAAGCCTTACTTGATGAGACAAGAAATACTTGAGAATCCCTCAGTTGTGGCGTTTCATAATTCAGTGAGTTAGGATCTACAAAATCTATTGTCAGATTGTGTATTTACATGTTTAATAACAGTATATGAATAGGATCAATGTGCATATTTAAGACCAGATAGCCAGAGGAGACCCAGTGGTAAATAATGAACTGTGCTTTAGCAGACCTGCCTGATGTTATTTATTAACAGTAGGTGTAAACATAAAGAACTGATCGGCTTTGAAAGCCAAGCCTTAGCGAATATTGTGTATAAATATGGCCTTGCCTTGAAAATGGTGTGTGATCTTGATTAACTTTTCACAAGTCCATATTCACTGGTCTTTTCTTGTTATATTAGTGGTCATACCACAAGAGCACACACAGCAGACACATAAGCCAGAGCCAGTGATTCAGGCCTCAAAAAAAGCTACTAGTGGTGAAGTGCAGATGCATGTTAATTTGACCTTTGCAGATACACATTAGGGCATCTCAGAGCCAAGGGTGGTCTAGAGTTACCCTTTAAATGAACCGAGTGGTATGATGTTGCACACACACAGTGATTTAAAAACACACTAATTATTACCCGTTGATTCAAATAAAGATTGTTATTAATATAAAATACATTTTATTAATGAAATTCATTCTTTCAATTAAGCTTGAAGCAGTCATTCCTCACTAAAAATACACAAAATCCCTGAAATACTTTTGCAGCACTGATCCAGGTTTGAAATTATTTTACATGCAAAAGCTGTTCTGACAAAAAAAAAAATATATATATATATATACAGCTAATTTTATAACAATCTGCATACATAAGCATACATAAACTTTAAGATACTTTGGCTATTTCGCAGCATAATTCTGCATTTGTGAGTGCAGTTTAGAAGGGGGGAGTACTTGGGCAGATTAAACCAAGTAGGAATAAATATAACTTTAAAAGGAAAATTATTCAAGAAGACACAGACAGGATACTTAAAACAAACAAACAAACAAACAGAGGCTATTGTTTTGCAGCCTCTGAAACCTTTAGCATTGTTGTTGTTTTTTTTACTTTGATCTGTTCTGGTAAATCTGGAACCAATTTTTGTGACACCTGTTTACCACTGTGAGGAGTGTGGTCAGACATATTTTCTATTATATTTTACTTATCTAACAGAGCATTCAGATCTTGCTAGATGAGACATTACATAAAGAAACATTTCTTTATACCTTGAAAGTGGTCAGTGTTTCAGATCTCACGGGGATTTGTCCTACAGTGTAACAGTCTTAGAACTTGTAAACATACACAAATAACAAAACTAAAACACACACTTCAAATGTTTGTGTGTGTGTGTTTGGGGGGGGGGTGGCTGTGTAGCTGTTTAGGAGTCTTTGCCTGCTGTTTTGGACATAAGTGAGAATCACCTACACCAATGTTTCACTACATCATTGCAACCATAAACGCTGATATAGAGCGTAAGATTTTTAGTCGGAAATGTTCCCATAATTCCACAAGTTAGGCTGCTTATTGATCTAAAAAGTTACAGAAACCCTTTAGCAACACTTTTCAGTTTCATGTACCAAGCAGAATTTCAAATGCAGATGATAAAATATATGCATGAATAAACAAAAAGCAGGTTTTCCTGACAAATACTGCACTTGTCAGATTTTGAGGTCACAAAAAGCCATTAACAAGGCTAAATGAGGTCAGTTGTGCTCCAGTGGCAGACAGAGCAGTCTGATAAATGAGTGTTAAAGGAAAGCAAGGTAACTAAAATATAAACGTTTAAGTATATTTGCAAACAATACTACAGGAAACTGAGTTCAGATATGATTGCACTTTACATTATCAGTCAATAGAACATTACATTACACTAAATGCAACATTGAAACCATGTAACCACAGCTTATGCCTGTTGATGCACTTTCTTCATTCAGATTGAAACCAAGTTTTTTATATATAAATATATATATAAAGGGTTTAAAATTGCTTTGTTTTTTTCTTCTCCAAATGGCCTCATATTGTTTGTTGGTGGTAAGTTTGAGAACTTGCATGTCTTTGGAAATGTCAGCTTCTGTCTTCTCTCCATCCAGACCATGATGTTAACACTAAGTTAATCAAATTATTTGGACAGCCATTTAGTGCAATGTCAACAAAAATAATTATAACAGGATGTGGTAGATTCTATACCTTTTTTATTTATTTTTATTGCTGGACACTAGCATCTCATTTTGGATAATCTGCTTTTGACACATCTGATGTGGGTGCACGCTTTGTAACATTCCTTTGTTAGTCTTTCATTAGTCCTAAGTGGATTTTTCTGACACTTTCAGTGGTCACTTCTCTGTACAAATTGTATTTTCTGTACAAACGCATCAATCTCTAGTGAAATTACAAAAAAAAATCTCTCATAAATACCATTGTGATTTTAGACATCTCTTCAAGCTGTCAGAAACCCTGCCATAACAAAATCAAACAAAAGTGAGATAGAAACTAAAAGGATAATATTCTCTTTCTTAGAAATTACACTTAAGGTCTGTAAGCAGACTGAAGTCTATACTACACACTTCATATATTTCTTCTTCACCCTTTGAATCACCAAATGGCCTGCAGTCAGCTTTCATATGATAATCAGAAAGCTCAAATGAAACAATGTGTAAAGTACAGAAATTCTATCTGAACCTCTTCACTGTGGATTTTTATTTTATGTCTGTTTTCAAAGAGCTCTGTTTTCAAAGAGGGTGTAGATTAAGGTCGATTATATCCACCCATGATCTTTCTTACAGAATCAGAGATAAGGTCATAATACTTTAAATCCCCTCACAATTATTTTACAATTCACGAGGGGTTTTGTATGTTTTTTCCCCTAGATTTAACATTGAGACATCACGTATAATGAGTAGCTGGCTTGTTAATTCAGAAAGTACTTGTCCATGTATTTTTTGTTTGTTTGTTTGTTTATTGTTCTGGGTTTTTTTTGGACCTATGGCTTTTGTGAGTCCACAGTTCTTTAATACTCTTTATTTTTATTTATTTGCATTATTTTTTACATTTGCTTCATCTAAAGAACTACATTTGTTCCCATTTGATAATCTGTAAAAGGTCATCTAAAAATTACTCATAAATTTAACAAAGATTCTGGCTGGGTTTGTTGGGAATGGCTTGTGTATCAATCAGCTGTATATTAGTTGAGTTTAGGCATCTAACTAATTCCTGTCTAGAAGCCATACTGTCCTGTCTCCAAATATAACTTCATAACCCATGTGATGTAATGCACTGTTGAATGCTGCTGCCCTCAGGCTGTGCATGCATGCTCTGTTTTCACTCTCACATGTTAACCAAGTACCTTTACCAATCTCTGAAATGGTTATGTGAGGGTTTGATGCTTCCTGGTTGACTATTTCCAATTATAGTTAACACAAAAGCTAAACCACTGAATGGCTCAAGGTTTTGCAGATATCTTTCAGAACTACTTATGTATCAGTACTGAAATCTTGACAGTACTATGCTTCAGATTCTTGCATACATGGCATTAATGATTATTAAGCTAAACTACAAAGCCACACTAAAACAGATCTACAGGCTTTACTCCATTCCATATGCTGAAATATAAATACTTGATCTTGTTTGTCATTTATGTACACTTTACAACACCTTACAACAAAGAATCTTAAAACCGCAACTGAAAATTGAAAAGGTTTTAAAAATACTGTACATTTTATACAACTTTTTTCATTTTTCTTCCTCTCCTATTTGCACAATGAAGACGATGAACCAGTCGGTACAATGTAAGACCTTAATACATCTTAATACATCTGTCACATATGACTGAAAAAACTGTACAAAAGAACAATCACCTACTGAACTTGAATTACAAATGTTTTTTAATCATTCGGAATACTACAATAATACCGTCTCCATCTACGCACACAAAAGTCTGTTTTTTCTTCTCTCTCAGGAAAACAAATTCTACTAACAACCACAAAGACAAAAACCTGAGACTGCGGAATACCAACTGAGAAAACAGGCTTGGGAAAGTAAGCTTTACTACATTACTGCTAGTGCTCTAGGACATCAGCAGACTTCATTTAGCAGAATTTACAGGGAATCAAACGGGTCCCATTGCTGTGGTCACATGGGGCTGCAAACTGCTATACAATCTTTCTCTAACAATGTCATAAATCAGCAATTCCACTGTATATACGAACTATCATATCATATACTACTGTAAAATGGCATAGATGCATGTGATGTGTTAAGAAACATACGTTCAAAACCTGACAAAATGAACAGTTTGCTGCTTATAACTTCATACATACATGCCCATAAGGAACAGTGACCTGGGCGACTCCGTAGCTTTAAACTGACATCACTCAGCATACCTCAGCTTTCAATTACTACTATTCTTCAATGTCTCTTGATTTCAAAAGATGCACTACAGGAAATGAGAAATACGCCAGTGTGCAGTGTCCTTGCCTCCCCACCCCCCACTAAACGTGTTGTCCTTGCTTCCTGCTCCACAGAAGACTGCACCTCTCGACCGTATGAAGGTATCCATGGAGAAAAGAAGCTCCTGGCCGTTTCTAAAAAGCATATCCTGCCTCACTCAGTGAATGAAAAACAACAGCATAACACTGGCATAAATTAATAATAAGGACTGTCTTAAGCATGCCTTATTCAGTCTACCAGTGTACGGTGTATGGGCACGAGTGATTCGGTTCATTCAAAAGGTGTGCACATCATTTTTACTCTGTGTGCTGTTAAATTTCGTTATATCATGTCATCCTATATACATTTTTCATATCTACAAATCGTGTCGAATGCATGCAGTAACATAACCTAATGACAGTTCTTTTTTTATTGTTCTTAATTTCTGTGGTGTTGCATCAAAAAGAATTACCCTTTGTTTTTTTTTCGTCACCAGAAAATTCTGATATGCTCATTGAGTTCTTTGTACAGTTTATCATCAATTCACAAAATTAACAAAGGTGTTCTATCTAAGGCTGGACTGCCTAGCTGTGAATGCCAGAGCAGTATTTAATCAAGGAGAACTGTCTATGTATTAAAGAATTTAAAAAGATGGATAAATGTTATTTATTTTCTAGAGTTACCTAGATGTCTTGTACAGGTTACGCTCTTTAAGTGTTCAAATATTATAATAGCATATCTGTAAAAAGCAAAGAATATATCTTTTTTTTATTCTCTATGTCCTCCAAACCATGGTTCTTTTTAGTCAGATATGATTCTTGTACAGCATGGCTATTATCCTATGCAATATGTATTCAAATAGATTTATTGACAATTGTAAGGTGGGGAGCATTTGTTTTGATGAGTTTCACAGACTAAGCTTTAAATGTTGTGGGATCATCAGGATGCAGGAATAGCATAAATGCACTGCTGTAGTTGTGTGACTACTCCTCCTACAGAAAATGGCATATCAGTGTGTTGCAGTGCAACTGGACCAATATATAAAGTTGGCACTTGCTGGAGCTAAAGCCATTACAATAATTAAGTGAGACCAACTGTTCTTTTTAAAATAAAGGCTCCAAAAATATGAGTTTGTGTGTTGTTTGATTCATTTGACTGAACATAGCTATTGAACATCTGGCTAAACAGACACATTTTCGCTCCACATGGTACACGCCATGTAAAACTCTGAAAGTCAATGTTAATACAAACAAAGTTATGGCTCATTATAACAACAACAAAAGCTGAAACACGCCCTGGAAATCATGCCATTCTTCTTGTTGTACCTCACTCCTGAATCAGCTCCTTCAGCTTGTTCTCCACCTCTTCCACAAAGGCAGGGAAGCCAGAGTCAAGCAGACACAGGCGCAACAGCGCCTCCGTAGCACCAGGGGGCACTGTACAAAGATGATATGCCAAGGGCAGGGACAGCCCACGCAGGCCCAGGAAATGCTACAGACAAAAGAAATGGTCCTGTAATTGAATGTGAAAATAGTACTAACGCTGTAGCGGGACGCTCCAGGAGTAACGCCTCCATATTTAACTGAAAGTGATATTTTGCTGTCACACTATCATATCTACAGACATCACAAAGGTATCTTCCATGGCAAAATAAACTGATATTCTTCTGAAAACATTATGCATTATGCAGTATCAATCAGTGCTCTTAATCATATGGCAAGTCCCTGGAAGTACCTGAGAAAGGTCCTTAATGGTCAGAGATTCCTGGGTAAAATCTGGGACAGCCTGCAGTGTATCTGTAGCAGCCTTAAGAGAACACAGGAATAGATACATTCATTACAGTCTCAGGTCTCACACCAAGGGGCTACCCATCCAATCAATAAGCTCATTACTAATTGAAATGTTCTCATTTCTTCCAGTTCCTTTAATCCTCTCCTTCACTTGCTATATTTTAACAATGTATTTTGGTTGTGAGATTCAGAATGCACCTCCGACCCACACCCCGAAGACACATGCACAGACTTTCAGGAAAAACTGCAATACAGAGGATTTGCGGCAAATTCTAGCACTGGAAGTTATGCTTTTTGGCAGATTGTCCTGGGAGCACCATCTAGTGGAAGCAGATTTCCATATTTAATATTTCCCTTTACTACAGGCCAGGATGGAATGAAAGACTGATCCCATCTATTACGATAATTGCCATATTATTCCATCAATTATACTGTGGACTTGGCTGCTATCAAGGCAGTTGCAGCCAATGACGGTAGCAGCTGTTATCAGCAAGGTCAGGGTCAGGACACACCTACAAGCCCAAGAATGACCACTGCATATGTAACCACATGCCACAACCAATGGCCACTCAGTTTGTCTTCTAGCTGTTACAAATATAGCTACAGTAACTACTGATCTTAGGAGCAGATGAGAGTCAGGTCTCTGTGGGCAAAGAAATATGTACATATATACTGATTATTTTTCTACTTGTTATGAGTACCATATGTCCTGCAACATTACTAAAAACTTTATGAACCTTGATGTGATGTGATCAAAGAATAGCCTGTGTTGTTGTGACAAAAAAAAAATCATTGATGGAACAATTTGTCAGTTCAACAAAAGACCCACACACCACTCATTTAGAAATCTGAGACTGCTAACAATGCTTCTAATACACACAAAAAAAAAATGTACTTTGTTAGAGAGCTAATTTGCATATTACAGGCTTCCGCAATTTCAGTATTAGAAAGGACTATTCTTTGATTTAATTTGAAAATGATATGTTGTACAGGCCTAGCCTGACTGCCAGCTCGTTATGTGTGGAAGCTTCAGTGCTGAAGCAGTGTGTCTACAGTTACACTTTTCAAAAGACTCCGGCAGGTTATTCATGTATGATATCAAGTTGAAAGAGCCCATGCTAGCCGTGCAGGTAGTCTGTACCTGCATGTGAGATTTCCTTCACACACTATAGAATTCCGAAGGCCACGTGATCCACACCCTCCCAAAACATTCTCATGTGACTCCTTTCCACTGGCCCCGTTCACAAAAAGGTACAAACTCTTATTATACTGCCATTCCTAACTATAGAAAAGTTTGTGAAAACTTTGGAATAACCTTAATCTCTGTATATATAATAAACACAATTGGCTTCAATGATTAACCCAAATAACTGTACCTTTTATTAATACTGAACACACTGGATTTGCATTGCCACTGTAATTTTCTGCCTCTGTCTATACATCTGTGTGTTGTGTGTGTGTGTGTTATGTGTGGTGTTGCTCTAACAAATTATGTAGTGTACCTGCTTTTGGGGGTCACATGGTACAATTTCTGTGGCGTGAGCTGAAGGGGGAGGGGCAGGGTGCTCATCTGTGCCTACAGGGAGATATGCCTGAAGTCTCTCCACAGCCTTCCTACAAAAATCTACTGCTTCAGATCTGTTACTGCCATCAAACTGCAGTCTTACCATACGGCTCTCTCCCTGTGTATAAACAGATAAACAGATAAACCCAAACTGTCTCTCTCTCACACACACACACATACACACACATAGTTTATAGTAACCAGCCACTTTAATAGGTACACCTGTTCAATTGCTCGTTATTGTAAATATCTAATCTAATCACGTGGCAGCAACTCAGTGGACTTAGGCATGTAAAGATGACCTGATAAATTTCGAACTGAGCATCAGAATGGGGAAAAGGGTGCTTGTTGGGTCACTCTTAAGTATTTCACAAACTGCTGATCTACTGAGATTTCCACATACAACCATCTCTAGGGTTTACAGAAATATCCAGTGAGTGACAGTTCTTTGAACAAAAATGCCTTGTTGATGCCCAAAGTCAGAGTAGAGTGGTCAGACTGGTTTGAGCTGATAACCGAGGTATGCAGAAGAACATCTCGGAACGGAGAACACGTCAAACCTTAAAGCAGAGGGGCTACAGCAGCAGAAGACCACACCAGATGCCATTCCTATTTTCTAAGATCAAGCAACTCAGGCTAAAATCCACACAGGCTCATTGAAATTGGACAATAGAAGATTAGAAAAATGTTTCCTGGTCCCAGTTCTGCTGCAACATTCAGATGGTTGGGTCAGAATTTGGCGTCAACATTTTCTTGGCACACTTTGGGCCCCTTAATACCAATTGAGTATCATTTACACGCCACAGCCTAATTGAGGATTGTAGCTGACCATGCCCAACCCCTTTATGACCACAGTGCACCCATCTTCTGATGGATTCTCCCAGCAGGATAATGTGCCATGTCACAAAGCTACAAGCATCTCAAACTGGTTTCTTGAACATGACAGTGAGTTCAGTGTACTCAAATGGTCTCTTCAGTCAAGAGATCGCAGTCCAGTAGACACCTTTGGGATGTGGTGGAACGGGAGATTCGCGTCCTAGATGTGTAGCCCACAAATCTACAGCAACTGCATGATGCCATCATATCAATATGGACCAAAATCTCTGGGGAATGTTTACAGCATCTTACTGAATACACACCTCAAGGAATTAAGGTAATTCTGAAGGCAAAAGAGGGTCCAACACGGTATTAGCAAGATGTACCTCATAAAGTGGCCAGTGAGTGTATAAATAACGGCAATATTATCATTTCCTATGCACTGATTGCCTTAAAGCTACAATGTCAAACTTTGTACCAGCACAGTTTCTGTATCTAGTGTACGTAGAACGCAATCACAGGAATGCCTGCAAATTATGTTGCTATATATTCATTATCTGTCTTTTTTTAATCAATTCATCAGTATTCATGAGGTAGTAATTTCCAGTTATATAGCAGAAGAAACAATTAACAAATACCAAACCATGTCTTTGAATTGTCATTCAGAAAGTCACTAAAAGTCATTCAGAAACCACTATTCTTGTAATGTGCTTATGCTTGTGTTTCAAGGCCATAAAGGCTAATAATGCAGTGCTCACCCATATAAAAAACATAGGCTGTTTAATCCCTGTCTACTCTATGCACCGTTGTAATACAACTGCTGAAATACATAATTTTTCTGTATTTCCACTTAACTTTTGGTTGATGACCACGCTCACACAAGTAAACAGACTGTACGTTTTCTTCTGTTTTTCACCTTCAACGTAATGTGGAAAAGCAGACTGTCTGATTTCTGATGGATCTTTAGAAAACTCCTAGCATTGAGAAGAGAGAACCCCTCCTGAAAAAAAGAAGAAAAAAAAAAATAGGTGGAGCGGACTAATGTAATGTCATATCGCATGAAAAATAACAAGACAATCATACATTCTATCACACAGAAAAGCTATCATCACGGCAGGGGGAAGAAAGAAAAAAAATCCCATTGAATGCCACTGATTCCCACTGATCTGGTGTGACCCAGTAAAACCAACAACAAATGTTTGAATGGACAGGCTTTTGCTGCCCATCTTCAATAAAAAAGCCAAAATTACCAAATAAATGGTATTCACTCAGGATCAGATCAAGAATTCAGTAAGAGCCTAGGCACATATTACACCAATCTTCCAGCAGGGGGGTCTATTTCCATAGAAACTTCAGCCATTCCCAGACCATGTGGTACAGGAACAAGCTGTAATCTCCTCCTTGCCAATGAATGATTGCAACAATAGTTTTACAGAAACATGAATGGCTCACTGTCAAGATAGAACAACTACCTGAAAAGGGTTAGCAAAAAAAGATCTCTTTAATTTTTGCACATAACCCCAAACTGTATTTTTATGGGAAGATTTACTGATTTAAGAAATTCTAAGGAGCCACACATACATACAATGTAAGAAAATATCCAGTCACACATCTATACATCAGTCAATAATAATAATTGTATAAAATGCTTTAACGGTCTTAATGGTACATTTATGGTATTTAGCAGATGTTCTTATCCTGAGTGAATTATTATTCTTGTTGTTGACATTGTTGCTGTTATTAGTTAATATTATTTTTTTATTATTATTATTTAAGCCCAAGACTCAAAACAGATTAGTTTGTTGTCCTTGGAGAGGAACCTAAATAATAAAAAGCATCCATACATGCTTCCCATGACTTTTTTAACATGCAGTTCATTCTTAGTTTGTTCTCGAAATAAATAAATAACTATTTATTGCCTCAACCCCAAAATGCTGAACTACTACTCCAATATTTGCACACATACAAACACACTCATTAACTGTTCTCTTCATGCAACAAACAACTACATGAACATACTACATCACTGTTTTAAAACTTGTTTTGAAAAAAATCAGTGCCGGATCTGCCTGACCTCTACACACAGCTCATTTTACTGAGAAATATCCGTACCGTGCATTAAGATTATAGAACGCAATATTTATTTATGCCACGCTTTTGACCCGAAAAGTCACGTTGACTTGTTTGACACCACATGGCTCAGAATGAAAGTGGTGTTCATTCCACTAGCTCCTCTACATCACATCATGAAGAGGTGGAAGCTATTGTGCTTCTGAGGCAATGATTCCTGCTTATTTCTGCAAGAGACGCTCAGAAGCACTTAGTCCAGCAATCCTTTAGGGAGGTAGACAGGGGAGCAAGAGATGAGGGGGGGATTAGGCAATTCCCTTTCTGAATGAAGCGCTACACGTCTTTCCCTGAATGTTCACAGAGTCAAACAATTGTGATAGGTTTTATGTGCCCCATGCCATGTGAATAAAGGGAAAAGCCTGTCATTGGGATCATAAGACATATTGTGTGTTCAAATTGTTATAATAACCTCACAGGCTACTGTAGACTCAAATATCATTTTCCATTTAAGTTTGAAGTTAAACCCAAATAACATCTGCCAAAGTCTACTTTAAACTCAATGTAAAACAATGACCATGTCCTTTGAGTTTACCAGCAGTTCCTGCACCCGAGACACAAGCAGATGACCAGATTCCAGTATCACCAGTTCCAACTTGCCTGTGCTTTCACTGGACTCGAATACCTTTAAGGATAAAAAACTGGTTAAATAAGTACTCTACAAGGTAGATTTTTATGACATTATGTCAGGCTAAAACGTAGCTAGTAACCTTAATCTTTAAACCACGTAAATGTTCATAATTAACAGTCCACTAAGTTTTAACACGGTCAGTACTAGAGAATGTTTTCTACGATCCCCTGACAGAAAATCCTGTATAAAATAAGTTAGGGAAACTAGGGAAAGCGTTCCAAAACCTAAAATTAAAGAATAATTTAGCTATTTCAATTTGGCATATTGTTAATTATCGACATATTCTCAAGATGACTACTCAAAAATTACTGGTACCAAAAAAGCTTCATGTCTATCTTAGCCAAATTAGTAGCTACCTAGCTACTTCGCGCGCTATCCAGCAAGTTATCTAGTTAGCAATTAGCTAGTTTGGATGCTAGCTAGGTTACTTAAGTGGACATGTAGCTAGTTGTTGAAGGATGGAAAATTAGGAAATTGTTCTTCAGATTTATGCCACTAAATATAAATATTATGACAAGTGACATATCAATAAAACAGACTGGCCTTCCTGCCTCAGTTATTAAACACTTTCCTTTATTATATTTTTTCAAAATCTTTTTTGTCACTTTTCTAGAACCTCTACTTATTTGTGCTGCTGTAACAACGTCTCTGAGGGGATCAATGAAGTTTTATCTTAATTAGTTAGCTTTCGAGATAGTCCGTTAATTGCTTGCTAGTTAGTCTGCTGACTTGTTTTACTGGATAGCCATTGCGCGTTAACGTTAGTTACCTGTTTATTGCAACTACATAGTTAGCGAGTTAACTTACCTTCCAAGAAGAGTTTCCTCCACTGTCTTTGGCTCTTGGTAGAAAACGTCCATAACGTTTTAGTGTCCAAATATCTTTAGCTATTATGTTTTTTTGGGACATAACCAAGCTAAATAACTAGCAAACCTGCGATCTTTACAAATATTTGCTGTGTTGGTTATGTCTCAGCAGCATGTAAAAAAAAAACTTTATTCTTGTCCTATACTTCCTGTAAAAATCGTATATTCGCTTAAAATAAATTGTACAGTAATACGCACGTATGTCTAACCTGGTGTAAAATGGTCGACACAATCATACAGGACAACGTTCTGCAACGTGCCTGTAAACGTTTGTGACAATTAATAGCTTGTTATTGGTCAATATGCATAATGGATTTGTAATAAATGCACGTTAAAACAAGACTGTAGTCTGTCATCTGAATTCAACACAATTATTTTCTTTTTCGGAATGAAAATGAAAACATATTTCTCAAAGTTTTCTTGATAACATGCGTTTTGTTTTGTTTGCTTATTCATCGTGCAGATTTTAGATCTAACAATGTACTAAGTTATAAACAACTTACAGTTTATTAACAGATGTTTCTGGTAGACTGTGGATGAAAACGGTTGTGCGTAAAATTTCTGGTGATGCTGAAACACCACGACCATTGTGAACGATATGGGGGAAAAAAAACCTTTCAATGGTTGGCAATACGTCTCAGACCTAGGTGGGCTGTGCTTATTTGCCGCCCTCGCTCCTATGGCAACCCAATAGATCAGCATCATCATGAATATTCACAGGATCAGAGAGCCTCAGGACGCTGCATGGCAGTGATGTCAGCGGTCTTTGACTGCTGATGTAGGTTACATGATTGCATTGCATTGTTTATTATTGATGGCTGTTAGGGATCTTGAGGGTAGAGGCGAGGGCATGCCTCACTATCCATGACCTCCGCGCATCTCCTCTCCATCCGTCGGCACGTCTCTCTCTCTCTCTCTTGTCATGGTGAGATGGCTCCAAACTGCTTTTTTCTATGACTTTCTGTGGTCTTAATGGAATAGAGCAATTCAGTGCCTTGCATCAGGAGTGGTATGGTGAAACGGAATCCACTGTTACAACTATACGGGAGAGCGTAGACTCTTTGAGCTGACAGGTAATATTCGAGATGATCTTCCTGTATATGCACCGCTTGCCACTGCACGGTGTGTCATGTGTATCAGTAAAATGGTAGTAGGCACAGAGATTAGCTCGAGACTCTTCGTTCTCAGCCAAAGATAGAGAGCTTGGGAATCCGTGGCAATAATCACAACAACAACAATACAAAACTGGATTCAGTGTCATTGAACTGATCGTAGCACTGTTTCAATGTCATAATGGACAGGTTTCATTCTTCCATGCGTAAAAGGCTCTACAGTTTGCCACAGCATATCGGGCAGAAAGCTTCTATCATGGGTGATGGGGAAGACAGCGACAAGGACACCAGGAGAAAGAGCATCAGGATGAAGCCCCTGCAGTCGCCGACCTCCGGGGGAAGCTGCAGAGGATTTGGGGAAACTAAAAGCGGAGACGCGGTGATCATGGAGACGGACATCGGCAGACCCATGAAGACCAGTTCAAATGGAGACTGCCGGAGGTTTCGCGGTAGCCTTTCGTCTATCACCAGTCGGCATGTCCATGACTCAGATTCCGCGGAGGAGAAACGTCTCATCACCGAAGGAGACGTCACCCCGAGTGAGGAGAGCCCCCCTGGAGCAATTGGTGGCGGCACGGAACAAGGGGCGCAAGGCGGCGCAAGCGGTGGGGGAACCGGCGCCAGTCAGCATGGTACTCCCGATCCGCAATCAGGGTTCATAAAGTTGGATGGCATCGAACAAATTTTACCGGACGACGAAAGATATTATCAAGCGGGTTTCATGCACAGGCAGTTTGGAGCCATGTTGCAACCAGGGGTCAACAAGTTCTCTCTAAGGATGTTTGGAAGCGAGAAAGCAGTGGAACGAGAACAAGAGCGGGTAAAATCTGCTGGATTTTGGATTATTCACCCCTACAGTGATTTCAGGTAATACTACTAATAATATCTAAAAAGTGATTGGTTATAACAAGTAATGTAAACTTTAATGTGAGTGACAAGCTAACTGTTTAGAATAAAGTTTACAGATCATTATAAAGATAATACAATATATTTGTGACACTTAAAAAAAGACAAAAATTATACTTCAAAATCGTTACTATTTTTTCATTTGTTCACAATAGTGGTTTCTTAAGGAGTGGATATGAATAGTATTCCTGACAGTGTGAGAATAACCCATCTGTATTGAAGGGAAATTTATTTAAATCAGAGGTCACTAGGATTGAACAGCCATGTGATTAGTGTCATTTTACAATGACACACAAATAATGACATTACTCTGCAAATTTAGACAGTCAAGAATTAAAGGTGTATGTGTCATCTTTTTTTTTAAACAGGCCTGCCTTACACACTTCCTGATAAAGTAAAACACTGATAACCTTTCTCAATAAAAAAGTGAAACTTAAAAAAAAAATAACTCACATCTTACTTTTATTACAATTCCATATTTCAAATATGCCTATATTGCTTCTGAAAGCTTTCTTTCCGACTGTAAAGGTGTGTTAGCTGTTTGAATCTTATATAGAAATCACTCACTCTCACTTATTATTAATTAAGTGGTGTCCTTGAGAATGACATTTGTGCTATACGTTTGATGAGAAGTGCCCAAGTGCTTCGGTGTAGGTGTCCCTGGCTCATGCATCCTCACACTTGAGATTACATGTTTCACCACATGAGTGGTAGGAGAGCTTGGGCCTTTCTCAGTTGTCCTAGAGAACCACTATGGTTATATCTGTTTGCCAGTATCTGGCATGATGTGATTTCTTGAACAGTACTGGAATTGCATAAAATAGGACATTTATTTTAGTGGGAGCTGATAATGATGGCTACCATTTTGAACTAAGGTATTATATCATGTTGAACTAAAGTATTTATAAACCAAACATTTAATTATTTATGTTTACTTATTTTAATTATCATTGATTGATTGATTGATTGATTGATTGACAGAAGAAATATACATTACATAACTTATGGACAGATTGAAAATACCATTAGTTATTGGCCTTGGATAGGAACTAAAACACTGGTCTCTTATCACATCTTGCCTGACTGCCAGAAAAACTGTAGATACAAATCATATATATGATTTGTTTTCTCGTACTGGATTGTAAAATCAGATTCTAGTGCTCCCACAACAGCATGTTACTGCGGAAACATTGATAACAGTATCAGTGCTTTCCCCCCTCTTACACAATTCACTGGATTTCCAGGATTAATTGTGGCTTAGACTCCACTTACAAACACCTCGGTAATTACTACCTCTTACACCACCTCAAGGTCATTCGGTGGGAGCCACAGAACAGAAACAAAGGATAATATGACATACTCAGACAAGTTTCCACTGCATGTGGACTCATTTACGAGCTTGTTTATCTTCTTATGGTTCTTATAGCTTTTTTCTCTGTGGTCTAATATGTGTGAGGGCAAATTACACAGGTTACTCTGCTTTGCAGTCTATGGTCGCTAACACAGTTTAAACACACACCCATCAAACTATGCATTAATGCAGGCCTACACCTTTAAGATACATGAAGGCCAGTGCTACTTTGGCTTATCTTGTTCACCAATATAGCGATTAAAAGACCCGCAATTAAAGCCTTCCCTTCTGCTCCATGCACGTATGCCGAATTAGCTGTGTCACTGTGATGTGGTTGCTCGCTTCATGTCTGGACCGTTTTGCCAAGGTGCCAGTGTCGCAGGTCCTGTGATCAGCCAGGTGGGGGCCCCCCGGCCGTGATCAGCCAGGTGGGGCCCCCCGGCCGTGATCAGCCAGGTGGGGGCCCCCGGCCGTAATCAGCCAGGTGGGGGGCCCCGGCCGGCCACACCGCGCCACGTTCTGCCTCTCCCACAGCACAGGGGAAGCACACACCACCGCTTCAATCAGGCAGTAATAAGAGGAACTGAGATGGTGAAGCAGAGCAGGAGTGCTCCCCTGTGCAGTTTGGAGGAATTTACCTCAGGAGACTTTTTGAATGCTTTCAACAAGGTCATTGATGCTGGAACCTACCCCTATACACCCCCCCCCCCTTTCCTAGCATAGGCCAGTTGGTCTGTCTCTAGAATCGGCCATGAATGTAACAGAGAGTATATACTCATGTTCAGTTTGATGAACAGAGGCATTTGCTGATGTTTTTATTTATGGTAATAAAGATGTTGAAGATTTTATGAAGCGCCTCCACAGTTGTAGCCATGGGTCTGTGTAATCCTGAAAGATATTGCCTTTGGTTGGATCTGTTATTGCAGTTGGAAGCGGCACTCACAATAATAAACAAGCTGTAATAGAAAGGTGAATACTGGAGAGAAAAATCTGAAAATCTGGCAGCATTTGAAAAAAGTTACACTTTGTCTTCACATCAGATCTTTGCAGAGCCACTGGGAACAATACATATGGATGAATGGAAGAGATCCACCACATATACCACATGTAGCTGCTTATATCAAATAAAAATAACTGCAGAAGGACACGTCTTTTGAGGGAGAACTGGGATTATAAATGGCATCATAATTCAATCTGTAGGCTTGTTTCTGGCACCGCATCCAGGTGATTTCTTCAAATGCTCATTTGCAAGCTAGGGTTCATTTGCAAATCAGTCGGTCCCTATGGACAGTAACTCCAGTAGACCTGCACTGCGACTGGTGATGTTTTAGTGATTGGCCATCGAGAGAGGAAGAAGAGGAGAAGTTTATTTATACACTGGGCAACGTGGCAGACAAATTTAGATGCTACATCTTCGATAGCCTTAAGTATAATCATCTGATGTGAAATCCACTGGATAGTTCAGGGCTGAACTACATTTAATTCTCTTGGAAGTTTCGGAAAGAAAAAAGCATTTAATATTAAAGCTTTTAAATAAAGTCCTCATTAAGTCCTCCTTTTCTCTCTACAGAAAGCAGAGGTGAGCGGACACTCAGAGAAAGGGTTAACCTGGTCTTCTGTGACGGCCAGTCTATTCTGCTATTAGGAGTAACTCTCTTTTCCATCTCTCAACATTGCTTCATTCTTCTCTCTCTCTCTCTCTCTCTCTCTCTCTTTTCCATCTCTCAACATTGCTTCATTCTTCTCTCTCTCTCTCTCTCTCTCTCTCTCTCTCTCTCTCTTTTCCATCCCTGAACATTGCTGCCATCCTCTCTCTCTCTTTCTTTCTCCCTCTCTCTTTTCCATCCCTAAACATCGCTCCCGTCCTCTCTTTCTCTGTCTCTCTCTCTCTGTCTCTGTCTCTCTCTCACTCTGTCTCTCTCTGTCTCTGTCTCTCTCTCTCGCTCTCTCTGTCTCTCTCTCGCTCTCTCTCTCTTTCTCTCTCTCTCTCTCGCGGGGGTGTATCTTCATTTCACCATCATAACAGAGCCCATCACAGCATGGAACTGCATTATGTGTGTTTTGAGGTGCC
>JAOYMR010000026.1:14990574-15023074 GCA_025802075.1 Tenebrosternarchus preto
TCTCTCTCTCTCTCTCTCTCTCTCTCTCTCTCTCTCTCTCTCTCTCTCTCTCTCTCTCTCTCTCTCACTCTCTTTCTCTGCCCATTTCTCTAAAATCTGACAAGCAAATGGATAATACTGCATTTCTTTTGAAGCATGTTCCTACATTGTGACAGAATTAATTTGTGAAGAAAGGTTTCAAATGTTACTAGGGTGGAGCGAGGCTCCCGGCATCCAGGCTGATGTGCCCCCAACACAACCACCACACAGCCTCCATCAAGCTAGGATTGATAACGCACACACATACTGCACTTGTGGAGAGCCTGTTTACCAGAGTTGTTCCACTTCATGCCTTTCACTGAAGTTTGACACTCAATCCTGTTTTTGTCATTAAACCCATTAAATGCATTACTAAACTGAATACAATCAATTGTAAGCTAAACAGCAAACATTTATGTACTCGGGAGGCCATCAAATCAACATGCAATGTGCAAAGCTCATTTAGAGCTAATAGTAAGGTAGAATCCCTAATAATTCGATCAATGATGGTGATAAACCACCGAGTGACCATTCCATTTAAACCGAATCCTCTGCTCTGTTGAAAATTCACCTGCATGCAAGCCCAGAAAACTGCATTTCTGCCATGTGAATCTACTGCTTATGGGAATGGCACAAAAAAGCCCAGCACCACTTCACAGTGGGAAGCACTATGTAGTGTATCTATATAGAATGCTGACTATTTCTCAGAAATCAGAACACCTTACTGCCCCTGGCATAGGATTCGAGGTATTAGAATAGTCGTTGGGGTGCATCGACTTTCTCTAGCCCCCTTCCTTCACCCTGCTACTGGGATAATTCTTTTTTCCTTCTGATCTACCATGAGAACTTGCATTTATATTGCATTTAAGGTTAATGTCCAAAGTTGGGCTAATTATTGGCACCCCAGCAAACAATACAGAATTTTCTAACAATGTAGAAAACACCATCCATTCTTCCAGGCAACTCTCCTTTTGAATCTTGTCCTCCAAAATAAATACATAAATAAATAAAACCCCCTTTATTTATGTGATTAAACAAAGATAGATATTTTAGACATAGATGTTTTTTAGATCAAGGTTTGGGTCACTGACAGCAAAATTTAAGATTAGAAGGTAATAATACCTTCAAAAACACACTGACAAGATGCTCTTATCACTCACCTCTCTGACAGCTTTGGAAAGTGCAAAACAAACCATTGTATTCTTTTGGTGTGTGTGTGTGTGTGTGTGTGTGTGTATAAATGTTTGTGTGTGTGGTTGATGTGCCATTCATTGTCTGGTCCTCAAGGGCAAATAAAATTCTCAGAGTGCACCAGGCGACAAATATCAATAATCATTCTCTCATCTCCTCCAGCCCTGTCCCCTTTAAGGCCTTTCTCTGCTACTGTGACACTGTCAGTGAAGGAAACAGAAAACAGAGGGAGCTAGAAAGAAGGAGGGATGAAGAAGGGAAAGAAAGGCTTGCCTGGAGCAGGAGGGGCTTAATTAACATGCTATAACTCCTGCAACACCTCTCTCCCTTTCTATTCCCTCCCTTTCTCTCTCTCTCTCTCTCCCTCTCACTCTCTCTCCCCTGCTCTCTCTCTCTCTCTCTCTCTCCCTCTCTCTCTCTCTCATTCTCTCAGTGTGCTCCTCCTGGTCGACACTGCAATGCAGATGTGAGCATCATACCCTGGCATTGAAAACTTTCGATGAGAGAAAGAAAGAAAGACACGAGCATTAGGGGAGAAAAAAGAGAGAAACAGACAGAGAGAGAGAGAGAGATCAGGGATATACAGGACGAGAAAGAACAGGAGAGAGAGACAGAGAGAGAGAGAGAGAGAGAGAGAGAGAAGGAGAGAGACAGGGCGAGAGAAAGAGAGAGACAGAGAGAGAGAGAGTGTGAGAGAGAGAGAAGGAGAGAGAGAGAGAGAGATAGAAAAGGAAGTGAAAGCAAGAGAGAAAAAAGAAAGTAGTCATCTCTCCCTAGGTTGATCTTTTTACCTCTTTTCTGTGGCTCCAGTCGAATACATTAAAGTGAAGTAGAGCCGATTTAGAATACAGAAATGCACATTAGGGTTTTATGTTTTTCTTCCATTACACACATACATGCAGAGTGTAAGAGAGAGAACCTTGATTTCTTGCCTTCTCACCCACCTAAATGTTTTCCGGATACATTCTCTTGCATTGCTTCTTTCATATGTTCATAGCAAGTTTATTGGATGCTGGAATGGATTAGGCTACCTGTGCATGGGTTCCTCTGTAAAGCATTAAATTCATTTTAAAGTGTTTTCCCTTACAGGGACAATAAAATAATGAGTATATGTATTTTCCCCAAAGTCTGAAAGCAAAGGGCAGAAAACATTGTGTTCCTATGTGATATATGGAATACCTCACAGGTATTTCCAGTTTGGGATCAACAAAGTTTGATTTCACAAGTTCATACTGATTTCTTTATATGGTTCTTCCAGGCATTAATTCATACTGATTTCTTTACATGGTTTTCCCAGGCATTAATTCAGAATTCTGGGCTAGCGTACGGCCAAGGTTCATAGTTTTCTTCTACTAACACCCTTGATTGAAATCAACAGCTAATCATCAGCTCCGTCATGAGCCTAATCAGTCGTGATAGAGTGGGGTAGATATTATCCTAGAACTCTGAGTGGTGATGGGAAATCAGAGCTCCATGGCCTAGAGCTTTACAAAAAAAAAAATTAATAAAAAAAAAAAATCATGACCTCTTTTTGTGGTCTTTCTTCATATTGGTAGTAATTGATTGCTCTGATATTTTGATGGTGGGGTACTGTACACACAGACACACACATTTTACTTGTAGATCAAATGACAGCATCTGATCCTCTCGCCAGGTTTTGATTACATTTGATTGTTGGGTGCATTACTCTATTGATTTGTTTAGGTCTGGCAGACCAGAGCTCATGCCAGTGACCGATTTGAAAATGAGACAAGGGATCAGAACAGTAACTTGTTAAAGTACTTACTTTGCCCCTATCCTCAGTGCTTACGTGCGTTTTTAAAGTGTATAATTACAGACATTCTCACTGTTTGTCACCTAGCAACTCTCTTTACTCTGTACATCAGATTTTGACCACTGCATCACTTCTAACCTGATTTTATTTCTGGAGCAGTTCATTGTGAACACAGTTTATTGTGAACACAGTTTATTGCGAACACAGCGGTGACTGATATGGTAGAGGTGTAAAAGCAGGAGGCCTAGCTGTGCTGTTGGACTTTTGATTGTGGTTTATTCACTGCTGAGCTGAGAGGCATCTGCCACACAATAATATCCAAACAACAGTGGCCATAGGGGTCCTGTATGTGAGAAATAAAAATGGACTAGTGTCTCTAATACCTAATATAACTAATACACCTCCAATACATTTAACTTAAATGAAATAGACTGTGTGTATATATATATATATAAGAGAGCACATTACCTGTCAGGAAAGTCTTGCAAGACATGTAATGCTCCCTTATTCTACTCTGTTTTATTTAATTTGCCAAAGGTGAAGCACAGGACTCTGAAATAGGATGGGCAGTACATGAAGGTACTAAAAAAAAAAAAAGACCTGCCTCTCCACCATCATTAGGACACCATCACACATCAGAGGAGATTATTGCAACACAATTTATGTAATGGAGCGGGGATGGGGAAGTGATGGAGGGGTGGAGCAGAAAAGAGTGGAGGATGCAGAGAGTGAAGGGCGGAGAGAGTGGAGCATAGGGAGTGTGCAGGATGGAGAGTGCAGAGTGATTGAAATAATATGAACTAGATGACCTAGGCACTCTTGTGTGGTAGAGAAAAAGCAGGACACACATAAACATGATCTGTTCAGCAAAATGTTATGTGGGTAAGGCTTTCTGTGTGTGTGTGTGTGTGTGTGTGTGTGTGTGTTTGGGAAGGAGAGTGTTTATTGTTTCTGTGTCAGTGTGACACAAGGCTCTCATGAGCAGGTTTCAGGGGTATGTCATCACACCACACACACACACACACACACACACTGCACGGTTAAATTGTTATTCCACCTGTGGGATCTCATTGATTGGTATGACGTTGGGATTTTCAGAATGCGAGACGTCTGCTTTAGCCACTCAGCCTTCTCTGGTGGGAGCACGTCGCCGGTGACTGGATGTTTTTCACTGAAAGTGTATTTTCTGATAGCAGGCAAATGCTGTGTAGTTCAGCGTTTGTCCTCTTTCTGTGTCCTCTGCTATATCATTGTATAATCTCTCTGAGAGGACACACAGGCCCGGGTCCCTTCCATATGTTGCCACCCTTCTGGGTTTTTTTTTTTTCTCCAACACATTTTCAGTCTTGCATATGTGCACACTCACGCACCCATGTGTGAGTGTGTGTGTGTGTGTGAGTGTTTGTGTGTGTGTGTGTTTTGGTGTGTTCTGGTGTTTTTGTGATTGGGGCCCTTGGTGTGTGTGTGCAAATGATGTTTCTGCCTCCCAGCAAGACGTGTGTAATTGTTCTCTTGTGGGCCAGTGGTAAATATGTCAGTTTCACATACGATAAAGAAACAGAGAGAAGAAGAGAGACTGGGAGAGAGATAGGAGGAAGTTCTCTGGTTTCCGTCTGATGGCAGGCTGCTGGACTGACATTCAGCTGAGCCTGGAGCATCTCAGAAGGGCAGTGATCTGCTGGAGATCTCGCACGCATGGGTCACTCCAGATGAGGAGAGACAGATGACACCATTCCCAGATAATGAAACATCTTTACGCCCAACATAAGTGAAAGTATGCTGTCAAATTTCAAACATTTGAACCACAATCTTTGCTTATAGAGATTTTTAGAATTAGGACAATTTTACTTGAACCTTTTACCTTGAACCTTACATGAGCCTATAAAATGTACCTTAAACAACTTTTAGCAACAAATCACATTCAATGTATCCTCCCAAAAGAATACCAACATTATCTACATTCTGTGTATTCAGACAACACATTTGATTTACAGAACTCTGAATTCCCTATTCCCCTAGTCCTTAATTGAACTTCCCTACTGTATAGACAGGGTCATAAAAGCATAAAACAGCTTGGCTTACCTTGGGTGTGTACTGAGCATGTGCAGATGCTGGAGTGCTTGTGCATCTTTCACTTCATCTGCTTCAGCCGTTTCTTTACTGACAAATGGATCACTGGGAAACTTCTGCTTCCACCAGCGAGGGAAGCAGACTGGTGTTGAAGCTCAGCACCAGTAGGGCTTGGGGCTTTATGCAAGAGTGTCATGGTTAAGAGACACATGGGGTCAGAAGGCAGACAGAACATAAGTATACACACACACACACACACACACACACACACACACACACACTCACACACACACCCGCGCTCACACCACCACACCCTGCCACTTGAACCCACACATACACACGCGTACGGCCTGCATACTTGTTCGGACGTGCACGTAATCAAACGTGCACGCTCACACACACACACACAAATCTCTCCGGGGGAGACTGTAGGAATTCTGCCGAGACAGAGGGGTTAGGCTTTCTCCTGTTCAGGTTTTTGTCATCCTGAAATGCATTTCCATTTTCCCCAGGTGGAAATGCACCTATTCTGCATGGCAGTCAAGCACATTGCACCTTCAATCAGAAAACCTGGTGCCATTTAGCACATGCTCTCAAGCAGTGATTGACATAACAAATAAAGCAGATAAATCGTTGCTATTTGAACTGTTCCACTAAGCCTTTTCACACAGACCAGCGGCAAACAGGAAAACGAGTCTTTGGGTTTTTGAAAAGCGCTATATAAATATAATGTGTTATTATTTGTTATTAAATGCAGAACCGTGTTCCACCTTTCCCGTTGTGCTTTATTTGATTAAAGCAATTAAAATTATTTTAGTAAATGTTTTTTTTTAAATATAATGACTCTTAAGAGGCAAGAATTTGGTCAATGTTTTTATATAATTTTTTTGTTTGGTAGTTCGTTGGGGCTATTCTCTCTCTCTCTCTCTCTCGGTCTCTCATTCACTGTTTTCTTATCTTTTGGATCAGACATTTGGCCTTTAATTGTGTTTTATTTGCCTCTCTGAGCCCCTGCCTTTTCGCCCACACTCCTGTTACCACTGACTGTTTCCACTGACCCTGGATTTTTCTCTCTGCTTCTCACCCCCTCCCTCTCTCTCTCTCTCTCTCTGTCCACATCACTCATTACCCCGTATCTCACCTCCTTCCTTTTGTCACTCATACCCAGTCCTCCATCGTTCTCATGAGGCCCTCTCCCCTCCGTGACCCTGTGTATCAGTTTGGCTGAGGGACTGAGAAGCTTTTGCTTTGCTTCCTCCATTTGCTGATTATATCACCTGCTAGTGGATGATAATGGCAAGGCACTGAAACACTCAGGCACTGAAACACTCAGACACTGAAACACTCAGACACTGAAACACATGGAGGTGACTGTGTGTGTGTGTGTGTGTGTGTGTGTGTGTGTGTCTGTACAGTATCCTGGCATAAAAGTATCAGAGCCATTGTTAAACAACAGTTATTGTTTAAAGACCAATATGAAGAAAGAGGTCATGGTGTTCTTTGTAATGCTATAGGACATGAAACTCTGATTTCTCATCACCATTCTGAACTTGTGTACAGTTTTCTGCATGTGAGAGAGAGAGAAAGAGACAGCATTTGTATGTGTGTGTGTGTGTGTGTGAGAGAGAGAGAGAGAGAGAGAGAGAGAGAGACTAGATGCGCAGACAGCCTAACAGAATTACAAACACATACACAGATACATATTTGCACACTCTCTTCTTTTCTCTACATATTTATTTGATTCCCTAACACACATCTCCAACCATTCTTCACCACCCCTCCCCTTCCCCTCTCCCATCCTTGATTGCCCATCTTCTTTCAGTGCTGTGTTCCCTCATATACACCCAGCCTCTGATAGCTGTGATGGTGGCCCACAGTAAAAGCCATGCATTCCTCTTCTCTCCAGATAACAATGTATGGAGGCAGAAAGGGCAAAAGCTCCACTATTATCAATGGAGTAGTGCAGTGGATGATAGAGGGACATTAGATGAGCCTACCTGCTTCATAGTACACCCATGGTCTCCTGGTAGGAGAGTCTCTACTTTGCGCATTTTTAAATTCTGCTTACAAAGGTAGACGGTATTGTACTGTAATGAATGCTGTAGGTGCTGTGTTGTACAGTGTGGCGTGTGAGTGATTTAGACATGCCTGTGATCACCTAGTAGGTATGACTCTAGTCCTGTGGTGGTCTTCTGTCCTCAAGTAGAGTGAGAAGTTGTTCCATAAATCTTTGGTTTTTCCTAAGACTACTGAGGGTACTGGGTACTAAGGGTCTCACCAAGGATCTTTTTAATGGTGAGAAGTAAATAACCAATGAGGTGAAGAATGCCTGTGTGGAGGCCCAGTGAGTGTCTTCATCCTGTCCCTCTCTCTCATTCATGTGTTCCATTATTAGATTTGATCTGTATGAACCCTGGGAAATTGAGTTTTCAAAAGATATATACATTGGTTAGCAGTAGATCTTGTAGCATTGGAACAGAAAAGTGTGGAAAGGCATATCTTCTTGAGGAACAAGATTTTTATTACAACATCAAAGCCTTTAACAAGGCTCACAATAAAAGACAAACAGAAAGGGACTAAACTAATGTAATGAAATGGGGAAGGGTTATTAACTGGAAAACACATCACGATAAGTGCGGACATCCGCAAACACGCGTTAAACTAACAAATGACACAACAGGCTAAATCAAACACATATACCAAAACAACCATTTACAGAAACTCAACTGAAACATTAAACTGAGCTAAATAAAGTTGGCAGAGAGGAGCACAGCATCCTGGTAAACCTGGGAGCACACCTGATCATTGCAGGTGTCACCACCGAGCCTAGCCTGTGTCAGAGAGGGCAGGGAGATGCTTTCCGCCATCGCTGTACTCAAGTCAAAGTCTTCGGCGGGAGCTGACCTTCCCTTGTGGTGCTGATGCTGAGGTTTGTTCCTTCCGGCAGCTGCTCGCCCCTCACTGCGCGTCTCCGCTTCCGTTCCGTCCAAAGTTTGCGGCGTTGAACCCGCGTTGAATGGCGCGTCCTCGTG
This sequence comes from Tenebrosternarchus preto, assembly GCA_025802075.1. Lineage (NCBI taxonomy): Eukaryota > Metazoa > Chordata > Actinopteri > Gymnotiformes > Apteronotidae > Tenebrosternarchus > Tenebrosternarchus preto. The sequence continues at coordinate 14,998,660 of JAOYMR010000026.1, forward strand.
GAGCTCTTCAGCCGTCTGCTTCGCCGCCGAGCCGCTTGTGCTGCCTCAGCTTCTCTGGCAGCGGATGCAACCCGCCGAACGCCGGGCCCACCCTGCCGAATCATCACGCCCCATCCTGCACGCTCAATCACACTCCCTCTGCTCCTCTAAAAGCAGCCATCTGAGTGCTGCTGCCTGCTTGAAATGTTTCTGAAGGGTCGTGAGGTCATTGTGTTGCTCCAGTTATAGACCGACTGGTTGTATAGACCGACTGGTTCTATAGACCTCGGTGTTGTAGCGTGGAAGGAGACAGCACGCCGTCTCTGCCATTGCTGTCTTCTCTCTCTCCAGACGCGAGCCGAGCTTCGCTGCTTGATGTGAAGACTCGCCATGCTGAGACTTGCCACGCTGAGACTCGCCACGCTGCTCTCCTTGATGTCTTCCTCAGTCAGTTACCATGCTGTTGGCAGGCTCGACCCACCTGGGAAGGGACAGGCGTAATGCTCGGAACCCCTTAGCGCCACGATTCGTCTTCTTCACCACCTGCCGTAAAGTTCATTGATGCTTGAAGTCTCACACTTCTGTACCAGTGTAACATCTGTACAGAAGAAAAAGTCAAAAGGCATTTCCTCTCAGGGAAAAATTGTGCTATTCCAGCAGTAAAGGCTTAAACATTAAACTGAACTATATAAAATCAGCGGAGAGGCGCATGGCATCCTGGGAGTCCTCTTCACTTGCCCTTTGGCCCCAGCCCAAGTCCGTGGTCTGCGGACCCCACAGTAATTATCTGAGGAGTGCAGCTAACATTCACGACCACATAGCAATTATAGAATTTATATACTTATATAAATTTTTACTCTCAAACACTGTAGACTCAAAATCTTTTCCTAAGAACAGCCTAGAACATAAAATCTTTGATCCATGGCCAAAATAAATAATAAATAAACGAGGGAACTGTAAATCATGTCATTGCTATAACAGATCATGGCTATAACACGGATACTGAGATTAACTCAGTACTATCTTGTTTTTTATACATTAAATATTTAGCAAATAACTTGGCCATCAAATTTCACATTAAGCTTCTCCCATAAAGACCACAGCCATGCTTCCATCATCAAATCCTCCAGTATGATTGATCTTTTACTATCGGGGGCACGGACGCCATGCTCTCTTGCCAGTAGTGGATATTCATTTCTCAGTGGTGCATCTGGGATTCTACTTAACAAGCAGAAATATTAACAGCAGTGATGGAGTTTCATTAGCCTGTTAATCTGTCAGCGTGGTTTTTTTTTTAAGGATTGTTATTGTTCTATGAAGTCATTAATAAGCTTAACTACATGGGCTACGCAAACTATGGTTAACATCAACATAAAAGCAAACAACTTGCCAAACAAAAAAAAAACAGCCAAAAATGTAAACTAAACTGAATGTTATTTTTCAAACAAACTTTTTTTTGGTCTGGTGGCTGTGTTTATTTATTATTTTTTCCTGCCATCTAAGCCCTGTTGTGATCTTGGCCTCTTTTACTCATTCCCTTGCTAGTCTTAATCTTGATCTAGACTTTGATCTAGACAGATCTTTCATGGTCTTGGTGTAAACTTGAACTTTTTTGACCCTTGGTTGTGTAGCTCTAGCACTTCTCTTTAGGAAGATGGAACCAAGAACTCATTCTTTCTTGCTCCTTCCTTGCTTTCCTCAACCCATTTCTCCAGTCCATCACATTTCATAAGGCTGACGGAATCGACTTTCTCTCCTAATTCTCTTCTCCAAATACTAGTACACCAGGAAGTGAAAACCTTGTGTCTCTAAATGCGTCCACTGGTGTGTGCAGACCCGGTACTTGCGTTTGTATTAGTGAAGACAGAATGTCCATGGCTGTGGTCCCAGTAGCTAAACCACCTGCACATGAAGCTGTGGTTCACGTACACCCCAGTGCTCTAAGAGAGCTGACATGGGCAAGCTGGAGTCTGTAGGTTACGGTGGAGTTTGTTGATACGGTGGAGTAAAACCAATAATAGTACTGTTTCACTGATGTGGTAGCATTGGTAGCAGTTGTGGTTTCATGGGTAAAAGTTTGATGGTTCACAAAGTTCTTATTTTGTCTCTCAGGAGCACAAGAATAAATGTAGAAATTAACCGAGTCTCGCACACATTCTCTCACACTCGCACACATTCTCACACACACACACACACACACATTCTCACATACACGCAAAACACCTGTTCAGTGTCCCTGTGCAGGGATTTGAGTTCCACTGTGCAAGACAGGGTGCACTTGAAACGTCTGATTCATATGTGCACGTTGTGCTGTTACTGTCTAATATGACATGAGACAGCATCCTCTTTCCATCTTCCTGTCCTTCCATCCTTCCTCCTCTCTCTCTCTCTCTCTCTCTGTTTATCTATCTCTCTATCTCTCTCTCTCTCTGTCTCTCTCTCTCTCTCTCTCTCTCTCTCTCTCTGTCGCTCTCTAATGTGACATGAGACAGGCAGATGGCACATCAGCACTTCTGAAGAGGACTTCTGCTCAAACAAACAACCTCCCGCAAACAAACAGCAACCCAGAAAGCAAACAACCAACAAGGGCAGGAAAATGTATTATTCATGAGCAGAACTGCTTTTCATAATATATATTCATAAATGAGCGGCTTTCACTCACTCAATCAGTCGCATGTAAAGTCAGAGTGAGGGAGAAAACACACACACACACACATACACACATACACACTGCCCTCATTCAGTCAGGTTTTAGATGATTGAAGGGGATCACCTATCTGTACACCTTTAAATGGCAGACGACCTGTCTGAGTGCAATTCTTTAACCTCCAGCTGAGTTTCTCCCTCTTCGTCTTTCTCCCTCCCTCCCTCCCTTCCTCCCTACCTCCCTCCCTTCCTCTTTCTCACTTGCTTTTTCAATATCCTGTATTCTATACTGACTTCCTACGTGCCTCCACAATCCTTCCATATGGTTCCCCTCACCTCACCTCTCCAGTATCTGTGTTGCTAGTGTGTTTCAGTGTTGAAGAGCTATGGGGCAAGGTTATTTGTGTGTGTGTGTGTGTGTGTGTGTGTGTGTGTGTGTGTGTGTGTGTTTGTGTGTGATTTTTGTGTTTGTGTGTGTGTGTGTGTGTGTTTGAGAGAGGCTTATCATGTAGCTGGAGGCTCTCAGAAGGTGAAAACATGTCACCAATGTCCTCTCAAGGCTCTTAAGGAAACTGGACCGCATCTCTCTGCAACAGTGTGTCTCTCTGTGGAGCAGTACAGAAAGATCTGTGGGCGTGTCCAGAGAGGTCACATGGCTCAGATGTAAAGGCCCTGCTTCTAGTCAGCCCTTCTTTATTTCACACTTATGCAAATCCTCTTCCTCTCTCTAGAATCTCTCTAGAATCACTTGTTTCTTCACTTGTCCCCACATCACTTGCCTCTTGCTCTTTTTCTTTCTCTCTCTCTCTCTCTCTCTCTCTCTCTCTCTCTCTTTCCATATCTCTACCTTCATCACTTCTCATCCACTTGAAAAGAAATACCTCCACTGTTCTGAGTCAAAGGACATTGCCTTTTATAGAGAAAAGTAAAGTGCATGTGATCCTAAGAATGATGTGTAGCAGACTATTACAGTGCTATTACAGTGCTTCTCTCTACTTTATGATTCATGAAAATACACATGAACACAATCACACACACACACACACACACACAGTATGCTATATTTTTGTGCACCTGTTTGCCTACCAGTGAATAACAAAATGCTGAGAATGGATCACAGCATGCTTTGGATGAAGTGATCATTAGGAAATTGGATTTAGAAGTAAAACCCACACTTATATGTGGTTGGTAGTGATAAATAGTGGCCTGGTATTCTATACAGCACAGACTCTGCTGCATCGAAGTATTCCTGCAACTTTCCAGTCCTTCAGCCTCACTTACCTGCTGGGTCTCGGCTTTGAAAAGTCCTGTCACTGCTTCTCGTTGGATCTTTGCAGGTCTCAGTCAGAGGAGAGCAGAGGAAGCTTCCGTCTTTAGGCCAGACGGGAGCTCCTGGCTCAAATCCGCGCCAGCTCAACCCGCCGGCTGAAGCCCCCGCTCGAGAGCAGACGGACGGGAAGGAGGGGTGGGTGTTGGCGGGTGGGGGGGCGGGCGAAGTCGGGACCCGCGGCACATCCATCACAACTTATCACGCCTCCTCCACAGCAGCGGGCGTGCCCTGTGCGTGTGCCCTCGCTGCTCGCGGGGATCTTGACATTGTGCGATGCAGGGGAATGGTGAGATCAGAAGACAAATGTCATTACCGGAGAGCAGGCTGTTCCCTCTAAAGTGTCGGCCGCCCTCTCCGGTTCCGAATTGCAACAGGAGCAAACATTGTTGGGAACGTAGGTGCTAAATATAACGCAGCCCTGACGGGGACCTACAACGGCAGATACCCTTGTTACTTTGAAGAATTCCAATTACTGTTGGCGTTTTGAATGTGTGCGTGTCTTGCATCTGCACTAATCCGTCCACAATGCAGCTCAAACATCTCAGACAGCTGTGTATGTAATTTCCCTTGTAATTAGTGTTTATTCGATGTAGTGCAATTTGCCCACAAATAGCTGAAAGTTCTTCCTGATGGAAGCATTTCTACGCAGCAGAAACCTCCACTTTAGGACGCCGAAACGGCAAAAGTGCCCACACTGTGTGTGTTTATGCCTCTTTGCTTTAAATTGTTTTTGCTTCTAAGATTTTTATTGGCTGGTCTAAACGTGTGAGGGTAAATCACAATGTTGACCTTCTCTCTTTACACAATCTATAGTTCAGCAAGAATATATCACCTTCCTACACAACACAGCCAATCTGGATTCAATTACCAACTGGGCAGAGAGGGCAATTTATAACTAAACACACCTTCACCCACAAACACACAGATACATGGGCTATAGGAATAAGAATTTGAAGCATGTGTAGTAATATATCCCCCGCCCTGTTTACTCTGGAGAACAGTACACCAGTTACTACATAATTAAAATTAACAGTACACCAGTTACTAGATTATTAGAATTCAATAGGAGGGAGCATGGTAACCATTGCTCTTAGTGTAGCTCATGACTCAAGCATACCCTTTGGTAAAAGGTATAGTCAATAATGCTTTGAAGAACTGGGCTACAAATAAATGAAAATTAGCATAGAGAATTAACTGTACAATTACACAGTACTGTGTGTTTCACTGACTGTACTGCAGTATGCTGTTGGTGTGTACCAAAATCTTAGGACTGGTAATAAATCAAATATTCTGCCTTGAGAACAGAACTTGGAGCAGAAATGATCCATTTACGATCAATGTCACCGGCTTTTAGATGTTTCAAATGAAAAATATATATAGCCTCCGTGGCTGCATGTGCCTGAATAACTTGAGCAGAAATTCCCGTTTCAGTATTACAAAATGGCTAAATGGAGTTACTGAAAGTATTGTTTAAACCTGTCCATTGTCCCAGCAGTTATATGCTTACATGTAACTTTTTTCTCTCTCTCTCTCTATCTCTCTTTCTCTGTCTCTTGCCCTCTCTTTGTCTCTATATGCTTCCTCTGTCTCTCGTCTTTGTCCTGTCTCGTGAGTGCATGCTCTCTTGACGCCATGTTCTCGGTCCTGCCTAGGTTCTACTGGGATCTCACCATGCTTCTGCTGATGGTGGGCAACCTAATCATCATCCCCGTGGGCATCACCTTCTTCAAGGACGAGCACACTCCCCCATGGATCGTCTTCAACGTGGTCTCCGACACCTTCTTCCTCATGGACCTGGTGCTCAACTTCCGTACGGGCATCGTTAAGGAGGACAACACAGAGATCATACTGGACCCGCAGCAGATTAAGATCAAGTACCTGCGTTCCTGGTTCGTGGTGGACTTCATCTCCTCCATCCCGGTGGACTACATCTTCCTGATCGTGGAGACGCGGATCGACTCGGATTTCTACAAGACGGCTCGCGCCCTCAGGATTGTCCGCTTCACCAAGATCCTCAGCCTGTTGCGTCTCCTGAGGCTCTCCAGGCTCATACGCTACATTCACCAATGGGAAGAGGTATGAAGTTCTACTGTTAATACGAACAGCACTACACGAGCCCAGTGGATAGCATGTAATAGCATATATATAAATAAATAAATGAGAAGTATATAAATAAATAAATAGCAGTAACAGTTATTCAAGTCAAGGCAGGTTTGTTAAATATGTTTGAACCACAAGGCATTTTAAAAATACAATTAAATTCTTATGCTTCAGTAACATGCTTCTGTAGACACCAGAGTATATGGCAAAATGTGCTAAACCAAGCCAAACGGGGGGGGGGTTACTACACATCCAAGGAGAATGTGAATTACAAAGGCACCGAAACCTGTTCAGGCTGGCTGACATGGAAGGCTAGCGAAATGTAAAATTATAGACAGATATAGATTGGCATAGATATAGATTGGTTAAGGTTAGAAACTGCTTTTGGAGGTTTTACAAAAAGGAGAAGTCTGGGTATTAATGTTAAAGTGAGATGTCAGTGCACGAGAAGATATAGATTTTAAAGCCAGTTTCTAAGAGCAAGACCTGCCTTAAAGATTTTTACCTCCTCATGGTAGGAAGAGAGAACTAGGCCAGATGAATAGTCAGGATTAAAGGCCTTAAGCAGGAATCTGTTTGTCCCTCAGAGCAAAGTCTGCCTCCATGCCAGGAATGGAGATAAAATGTCTTGAAAACGATGGTTATTACCTGCTTAACTCCGTTTCTCCTCCACATCTCCGTCTTAAAGAACCTTTTAGAGTGATAAAGTCAGTGTTGTGACATTTTAGGTTTGCTCATAATGGTATGGTATTTGGCACAACACTGCAGGGTGAAAAATAGGCATTTCAGCCTGAGGAGATTCTTATTTGTTGCAGTGAAAATCTGTGGCCTCTAATAACTTCCCTCATTAAAAATAAAGAGAGAGACATGGATGTTGCAGAGAGAATTCAGTGTAAGTAAATATAAGCAGTGCATACATCAGTTTATTAAAAAAAAATAAATAAAAAAAATCTGAGGGGGGAGTGTTAATATTAGTCCATAATTTTGCCTCTGCTCCTAGGGGACGTGTGGGAGTGTAATTAAAGCAATAATTAGAAATGTTCCCACACCTCCAGGTGAATCCTTGTGCAGAGTCTCAGAGGTACAGAGTGAGAAGTGAAACCTCACTTCCCAGCTGGGGCTTCATCTAGTCACGGCACACTCTGTTTCGTGACAGCATGTAACAGAATCCTGTCCGTTACCATGTTCCAGCTGGAATTGTTGCCAATTAAATCTGTGCTTTAATAAGTGACATTTTGAAAGGAATTCAGATGTTGACTACATTATATAGTACTTTTAGCATTGACATTTACATGTATATGATACTTATTAGGAAAAAAATTTTTCTTGACAGATCCTGCCACTGAATAGGAGTGTACTTTCCTATTTTAAAAAAGCTTGATGAAACGCTATTTTTAAAGCTTGGTGAGACAGGGCAAGAGTGAGAGACAGTCTGTCCTCACTCCTAAAATAGTCCCTCTCTCTTGAAATGTGTTTAATGTGGAATTTGGACTGAACCTTGACTTGGTTGGGAGCTGCAGGTTGGTCTTAAGGTAACACGTAGCACGTAAGCTGGGAAACATTGCCTGGTATTCACAGGCTCCGCTGAGACGCTGGTAAAAACAGCCATGAACATATCAAAAGGGAAAACACCTTAATTCTTCAACTATGTATGCTGATATCCTGATCCCTGTCCCTCGTCACCAGTTGCTCCACTGCTGTCAGTGGATAGTGCTGATGTGGATTTTGAGAAGTTTGGAGTCGCTGTTTAAAAGTTGGGATACAGATACATATATAAACTTTTGAATAATTTGCATTGGAAATATTAAAAATAAATAAGTAAAAAAAAAGAGACCATTGTTTTCCAAAAATACTTAAAATACTAAATGTTTGCAAGGGAACTCATGAACTCATCTCAGTCACCAAGCAATCTGAACCTCAGCAATTCCAGACAACTGAAGACTCCAAACATGGAGTAGTTTTACAGGTCATGTAAGTCACTGGGGCGGGGAGCAATGTAACAGAGATAAGAGTGTCAGAGATGAAGAGAAGAGCTGCAGAAGTGTTGCCTGCCACATCCTCTTTGCCGCCTCTTCACTTTGACAGCCGGTCCTCTCCGATTGTCATATTTCACTGGGGTTAAAAATAAGACACAGGCCGGATGTCCTTCTCATCCGACCCCTTTACCGTAGACGAAGCATTGAGCGGAATCAAATTAGTGGCCATGTGATTGAATCAAATGAAAGCACTAATGACTAACCTGTGAGAGCGACCGAAGCACCAGCTGCTTGTGATGTCAGCATTTGCCCCATGATGGCCATCTGAACAAGCTCTCCTTGTCGAGTCAAGAGTCCTGGGGCGTGTTTTGGACAATCATTGGGGCCATTAATGAAGGAAGTGGTTTAAAAGCTGAAGCACCCCCTTTAGAGCAGTAAGCTTTAAATGACAGTGCTTAGCCACCCTCTTTAGGACCACAGGCAGATCCTGAGTGCTTTTCGGTGAGAAGAATAGTTAACAAGAATGACATTGGTGGGTGGGAATATGACAAACAATTACGTGCGGTGGTTTGATCTTGGAGTGGGGAGCTCTGGAGGAAGAGCCATCTGTATTTGTTTACTGTGTGGAGGCGGAGACTCTATCTCTATTAATATTGGCATCTGGGAGCGTTTAGATTTATGGCTTGTGCTGCATCACTGAACGAGCGCTGGATTTTCAAGCAATGATCCGACTTGCCCGGAAGGTCTCCAGCTACTTCAACGGCAGAGAGTGTGTGTTGAAAGCTTGCAGCCCTCCACTTCACTCCACAATATAATCACCATGTCATAAATTCAGGAATGCCACCAGTGAGCTAATGCCACCAGGATTAATTTTCACACAGTGACCTGGCACCTTGCCTGGCACCTGGCACTCTGGTCTGTTTGAGATAACCATGGGATGAAGAAAGGGCTGAATAGTGCATTATGGGACATACAAAGAGACCTGGCAGTGGCACTGAAGAGTCCTTCAGAAGGTAGTGTGCCTCATTTTATATTAATATGCCCAGCAGGCCATCTTAAAAGACTATTACATAAAGCATATGTAATCCAGTACATGCCCATTGCTACTGCACAGCCAAAAAGCCCTTCACCCTCAATTTGTCTAGATGGTCCAATCAAAATATCGGGTCAGATAGAACAAGAGGCACAGGATGTTCACTTTTATATATATATATATATATTGAAGTCAAGCATAAAATGACTGAATAGCTGGTTATGGGTTCATTCTATTTCAGTTGACTTAAGCACCTTTTACTGGTAATACTTAAAGGAAATACATTTCCTGTAAAGGACTTTAAAGACCTCCATATCCTTCAGTTATATAATGCTATTAGGAAACTCTGCTGAATGTTGTGTTAATAACCTCTGTAGTAAATGTCAGTTACTGGGAGGTCCCTGTTCTACATGTACAAACTGCTTTACAGCATTGGATTCCACTCCCCATGCCTTAAACATTGTTTATCTTAAACATTGTAGCTTTGGCGCAGTAACATCATAAAAAATTGTAGTGAAACTCTTCATCTAGTAAACAGAGTCCATTTTTACACATTAAAAGTCTTTTCTGTCCAACCTAACGTGCTGTGCCTCTGCCATCCTTCTTTGCTGTCAGCGGACGTCTTCCGTGTGTCTGTGTGTGGACCAACGGATCTGCTTGTAGGCGAGAATCCTGCCAAGTTATTTTGGCGTTAGCTGAAACCGCCGCCTTCCGTCTTTTGCGTGCGCTAACCTTTGTCTGTAAGACGGCTGTAAAAGAGGACAGATAGAGAAGGCATATCTGGAGACAACAAGAACATATGACAACTGGCTTATCCATCTGTCACTGATAGAGTTGAAACACCAGAGCACTCTTCCCGACACTGTGAGAATGGATTCTAGTGCAAGCGTGTGTGAGTAATTCTCTTGGAATTCATGTGGAACATTCGCACCAAGCGTTTATCATCATTAGTAACCGTGACAGCCAACACCAGATGCTTTGACATAGTTATTTTCACAAGCTTAGATTAGCATATCTCTCATTCAGATTAGAGATGAGTCAGTTTATTCACATAAAGTTATCTGTTTATTCACATAAAGTTATCTGTTTAGGATACTTCCATTTATGCCCAAAGCAGCGTGCAGAAATGTCTTTATGCATGGAGAATCTCCTCGATATATCTGAAAATTGTTATACTATTTTGCAAAGTCAGAATTGTCACTGACTTCTCTGTCTGTATGGTTGTGTGTGTGTGTGTGTGTGAGTGTGTGTGTGTGTGTGTGTGTGAGTCCGTGTGTGTTCATCAATCAAAACTTGAATGATCAGCCACTATGTAATGTAGTTACATCTACCCATTTAATTGGTGACAAATCCTGGGTATTTATCATTTTCAACGCCGACAGAAAAACAAAGTGTGTGTGAGAGAGAGAAAGAATGTGTTTGTCGAGTGCGTTTTTGACTGACAGCATAGACAGTCTCTGAAAGAAAGTAAAAAGAATTTCATTAATGGCTTCTACAGTTTTCATGATTTATGCATCCTCAGAATAGCCTTTCACCATTTGGAGTGCTGTCATGGACAGGCGTTAAACCTAATTCCTCAGATCCTTAGTAATTACTTCATAAAATCCCAGTATCAGGAAGAAATTTCAGCAGTTTACTAGCATTATTTTTGTCTAATTCAGCCATTTGAGCTTTCACTCTGTGCTGCTAATTCATTAGAATTGAAGAATTGAAGATTATGATGAGAGAAGGACTGAGAGAGAGAGAGAGAGAGAGAGAGAGAGAGTATAATATCAGGTCATGTGGGCTGTCGAGATCACTCAGCTCTGCCCTGTGGTGTGTGATGCTCTCCTCTGTTTCATACTGCAAGCTCATAACAGAAGATGTCCAAGTCGTTATGCCAGGCTGGGTGTGGAGAGTCAATGGAGACTTATAAAGACCAGCTAACGGTTGGAGCAAAATGTCATGCTGAGTACTTTTTCTCCCTACAAGAATTCTTAAAGGGTGTTCTGCTGCAGGTTCTGGATTCAACAAAACATAAATGTGTTGACAGAAATACCTGTATGTCTTCAGAATCATTTTTTTTTACTTTGAAGAATAAGGGTTTTCACTCTAAAGAAACATGGCAACATAACAGTGGAAGTAACAACATAAGTTAATTGTGACAGATCCAAAATTATCCACTGCAGTGGTGGAGTTTTAAAAGCACTTTAGATCATTTCATGATATACCAGCAAGTAAATCTGAATAAATATAAAGGCACTGTACTTCCAAAACAGACTACAGTATGTCATTTAAAAAGTGTTTACCTTAGACACTCAAGAAAGGTTTGGTTTGTGCAGTCCATTTGTTTATATTGGAAATCACATATACAATTTTGAACTTACGTTTCCTGTGAAGTAAGGTTTCTTATGAACTACATTTTCCATTATTTTAAAACATTGTAACAACAACATACATAGAGACCATTCTCTATCTCGCTCTCTCTCTCTCTCTCTCTCTCCTCTCTCTCTTTCTCTCTCTCTCTTAGTGTATTCTGACAAACAAGAACCATGTGAATGGAAGATAAATCACGAGACTCTCTTTCTTGTGCAGTGAATATATGTATGGCACAGATGCTTTGGCAGTTAGCTCATGTTACAGCGTGGCATTTACTTCCAGCTGGGCGAAGCTGACGGCAGGCGGCCCCGGGTTCTGCAGTCAGACGGGCGCACGTCTCCTCTCCTATGATGCAAAAGCGCCTGGGGCTAAGAGCTCCGAACGAGAGCGCGATAGTGAGAGAGCTACGTTGTCATTTTCCTGTACCCACGCCATCCCAGACCTCTAGTCCTTATGATCTGAGGATCAGCGGCTGAGTCGACGGGAGACGTACCTGCAGCCCCTGGTGCATCGTTCTGTCTGCGCTACACTGTTTACGGAACGTCGCCGCCATTGTGTCGGATGAGCTCAGAACCCTGGATCGGGAAAATTGTACAAACACAGTTAACAGTTCCAAGTTCACTAGAGCAGCTCTGCGTTACTGTTTGTGAACTGTATGGTGTGCAGTTAATGTAGGCCATATCTCTTTGAAAGCTGGCACAAACACACATAAACACACACACATGTACACATAATCACACACAAACACACGCAAATAAAGCATATGGAGTGTAATCACACTAGCAGCAGTTGGCAGGTACTTGTGCTGGGCAAGAGAAAGGGATAGTGGGAGAAGGCCAATTGTATAACTGAGCCACTGTAACTGATTTATGAGGCTCTTCCACTGCCTAATAACAACAGAGAGCGTAAGAGCATCCCTCGCAGCTATAAGCCTTTAAAAGTGTGTTTTTAAGAGTGCTGAGTGGCTTTTAATATGGAGAGATGCAGTTAACAGTGCATACCATGGCCTCAATGGGATTAAGTAGCTTTAAATTGTGGAGGCCATTAACATCCAGTACCCTGCAACCAAGGGTGCAGTTATCATTAGGATTAGCCATTCTTGTCCTTCACCAGCATGCTCTCTCTCTCACACACACTCTCTCTCTCTCCATCTCTCTCTCTCTCTCTCTCTCTCTTGCTCGCCCACTGTGTTTCTCTCTTACTCCCTGTCTCTCTCTCAATTCAATTCAACAACGCTGTATTGGCATGGATGTTACATTATTGCCCAAAGCAAATGAACATAACCAGGATAGGGGAAATTGTCTATGTATCTATTTAAAACAATTTATTAACAGTCATTAATCTACAGTACTGACCACCTGAAGGGGGGGATTATTACTGTTTGTCCCTTTGGCTGTGACATGATGCAGATGTGATGCTATGAATCCTTTATACAATCAGCACACTCTTCTCCCCCAAGATATCAGGCAGTTTTCTTTCTTTATTACTGCAATCTAGAGACAAATGTTCTTAAAGAATGGGTTTCTAATTGGTTCTCATTTGGGACGCTTGGTTGGGAAGCGCAGTACAGTGCCTTGGTTGTGTCCACTGAGACTGTCAGTTGTTAACTTGTATAAGATGTATAAGATAAATCTATTTAGAGTCAAACAGTATTGAAGTCTGTGTTGCGATTCTTTCCAATATGTGATGTATTTTTCGTCAGTTTTTATTTGGGTGGGTCCAATCGTTTGGGAGAGTGTGTAATTGTCCTGAGGCGCTTTGGTGTTTGTAGTATCAGTAGGGTTTAATTTCACTGAGCCTCAGGGCCAGCTGTCTTAGCTAGACTCCATTCTACGTTCACCTCCTGGCAGGACAGCACTTTATAATGTTGGGATCTCTCACTTTTACATGTTTCCAAAATAATAGCACTCTTATCTCATCTGTTTAGTAGTAGATGATATTCTTCTAGATCATCTCTACATATATTACTCCTCTGTACACCAAGGACACCTCTACAGAATTCTACATGTAGTGTTTCAGTCAGGTGTTTTGCCCCAAATCCTTTCTTGTCAGGAATTTCCACAGCTCACTGCTGTAAAGTTCAGTTGGATCAATCACAGTTTTAAAGCCAAATTCCAGTTGGTATCTCAAATGTGATGGATTTCTTTCTTAATGGAAAAGAAACCTACAGTATGCAGCCAAGCCAAAACTTTTTTTTGGAACATATTGTTATATGGTATATATAAATATGTGTAGGCCTATTTGTTTGTTTATATATTTCGCCTGTTTGTACAGTTTACTGTAATGTGCAAAAGCATAGGCTATCTTTAGATTTGTTGTTTTAGCAATAGTATAATGCCATGTATAATAATTTTTTCGTTATTAGAATACAACCAAAAATATAGGAAATTTATATGCAATATTAAAAAATGGAAAACAATCAGAAAAAAGCAGCTTCTGTGGGCTACAGTGGCAAGAATTTAGTATGACCTCCCTTTACTGAGGCTCAAGTCTTGAGCAATACCAGGAATCTGTCTCTCTTAAAGTCTCTTAAAGCCTGGTATAATATACCAGAAGATTACTTCAGAAAACTTCAGGACTGTGTCCCTAAAAGAGTTCAAGATGTGCTTAGTGCCGAGGAAGGTCGCACTAAATACTGAATTTTGCCTGTTGAAGTATTTTTTGAAAAAAAAATACAATAATAAAACAAAGAATAACATAACTTTAATAAAGAATAAAATACATTTTCTGTTTGCACTTTAATCTCGCCTATCTCCCGTGTTTGGAGTGCACTGTGAAAGGATCCCCATGTACAGGGGGCTGGTTCCCTTTTCTCTCATTCTCCCCCTCCCCCTCTCCATTTTTGCTATTGTCTCTATTTTAGAGGTTTATTAGTGATTTGATAAATCAACCTCTCCCTTATCACTATAAACTTCAATTTTGTTCTTGTCTCCTATGGCCTTAAATGTTGTTTTACAGATGCACACCTAAACAGATGCACACTCTCTCTCTCTCTCTCTCTCTCTCTCTCTCTCTCTCTCACACACACACACGAAGGCACACACACACACACACAAACGCAAAAAACCCTTACAGAGGACAGCACCATTAGCGCCATCTGTAAAAGGACAGAAAAAGGACAGTGATTATATAACTGAGGGGTGGCCCTTGCACACTGGCTTGTTTGCGACTGAGAACACAGTGGCCTAGAATTTCAGCGAGATTAACATAACATAAACTGACCTAATGCAGGACAAAGCTCACTCAGCATAACCACGAAGCTCCTGCTGAACAGGTTTAAATGTCTCAAATCCTACGTGATGAGAAAAGGGATTAACATTTATATCAGCATGGTCAGTTTAAATTTACTCCCTATCTTTAATATTAAAATCATTCTTTTTTTAAAGTATGAATCAAAAGCATATCTAATGTGTATGAATCAGATTCGTAATGGCTAAAACGTTTATTAAACCTTTGTAAAACCATGTACTGTATTTTGTCCTGCATGAACAGATATGCATGAACCATGGCTGTTCATTGCATTACACAAAACTGAGAATTATGATGTTGTTTTCTTTGGGTTACTGGTGTAGAAGTTTCAAAACATTTATATATTATATATGTATAAACGAATGGACAAACATGGGTCCCATAACTAACAGACAAAGAAAGAGAATGTATGACTTTCATTGTGCAGTTTTTACATGTGAATTCTACTGCTTCACCTGCTCAGCCTGTAAAACAAAAACACACCAGTGTGTACAAGGAACCGACGCACTGCTCAAAGGCTGATGAATCAGCATGTCCCGGAAGCTGAAGTCCTGCTAGATAACTGTCATCAGCGCACACCAGGATCCCAGGTGCTGCACAAGGACTAAGTCATCAGCTTGCACCAGGAGCCAATTCGGGATTGGCCGTCGCGGTCATCATCATCCGAACGGGCAAGGCTCCTCCCATTCAGCCAGCTCTCTCAATTTTCTTCCCTCCTCCTTCTTCCAGATCTTCCACATGACCTATGACCTGGCCAGTGCCATGGTGCGCATCGTGAACCTGATTGGCATGATGTTGCTGCTGTGCCACTGGGATGGCTGCCTGCAGTTCCTGGTTCCCATGCTGCAGGACTTCCCTGCCGACTGCTGGGTGGCCAAGAACAAGATGGTGGTGAGTACGTTTGGACAGCGCCTCTCTTAATCAGATCTCGAGGGGGTGGGGGAAGGGGGGGGTTCTTCTCATCTTTTTCTCATCTGATTTTGATAATTGCTGGCCAGAGCCTCTGTGTGACTGCAAGCTGAGGAAAGGAATTGTGGGTCGGTGATTCATGGCATGTTCCTTCCTTTTTTCCTGCTCTGTGAGCAGTATTTGCATATTCATTTCAGGCAATGGTTCCCATACTTTCTTCAAGGTGACCCTTTCGAGGGTTTGTTAGTAAAAAAAAAAAGCTCAAGGAGAAATAGCTCAGATACTCAGATTTGTTTCTTTTTTTTAACCCTAATTGAATATTGGTGGTGTATTGATAATTTTCCAGTGAGCACCCTTAGTGTTATATGCTAGTCAAGAGCATAGCATCTAAACAGACCCCAATGTGCAAGGAATGAAGAAGACTGCTGTTCGCATTACGACCTCTCCCTCAACCAGGTAACTGAGTTCCCTTTACGGATATATAACCAAGTGGCCTAGCAGTGGCCTAGCAGGATGCCCCTGAATCACTGGAGGAGAAGGAGTTGAGTAGCCAGGCATGGATCAAGCAACAGCACAACTCTTATGATATTTTCGAGTGTGAGCAGGATCCACAGAAACTCTCAGGCTGCAAAGAGATAATGGTGATCTGCCAATAGCTTATAGGCTGCATGAAAGAGCATAAATCAGACCTGAGTTAACAAAGTTGTTACAGTTGAAAGTAGGTCGCCGGTTCTGCGGGAAGAGATGGGTAAAGCAAATTGTTGCGGCATGGGGATAATGAACATTGTCTTGGAGGAGGTGACCATGGAGAGAACATCTCCACTTATTTTGTATTTTTAGGCTGGCACACTTGCATTTAATGAATAAAATCCATAATAAACAATGTTTAGTCATAAGGCAAACCTGTCCTCATGTTCTTAAGTAAGTGGACTGAAAGCTTATAGAAATTGTAGATTTCTTGCTTTTGTTTTCTCATTCCAGTGTCCTCGTTACCTGAATAACGACTAAGTTGGGATTGTTCAGTGATACAGGAGCATATAAGATGCCTTTAACTTATACAGCCATACCATTATACAGCTATTCCGTATACAGCTATGCCATTATCAGACTGTGGCAGTATTTTTCTCCCTTTTTGAAAGCTCTAATTGGCTTTCTTTCAGGGCTATGCTCATGTAGAAATGAGTTTGAAAGCAATTTGGACACATCTTGTCAGGAGAGAGCTGATATTGATTCCACATGGACTTCCATACAGATCCAAAGGAAAAGGGCAATTTATTCACAATTTAGAGACACACTGAAATTTCACATCTTTCTAAATAGCTGACCCACTTTTTCCCACAGAAGCCTTCCATCCCCGAGCCCTATTCACTCCCATTCCCCATTTCGAATCGTTGTGTTTTTTTCCTGCCCAGCTCATGGGGCTTGTCCCCACACGCCTGTTCATCCATCCTGCCAAAGAGTTTGAATTCCTCCACACACTTAACACTTTTTCATGTGTGGGGCAGCTCGTAGGCCTGCCTGCCAGCTCGGGCGTGACCTGCGCCCTCCGAGTACCTGGTGCTCGGATCCCCTAATGTGCGTGGCGGTTCCGACCACCGGCATCATGACCTCTGACCTGTCTTTGCCTCTCTCCTGCAGAACGATACATGGGGCCAGCAGTACTCTTACGCGCTCTTCAAGGCCATGAGCCACATGCTGTGTATTGGTTATGGTATGTACCCACCGGTGGGTATGACGGACGTGTGGCTGACCATCCTGAGCATGATCGTTGGAGCCACGTGCTATGCCATGTTTGTGGGCCATGCCACAGCACTGATCCAGTCACTGGACTCCTCGCGGCGCCAGTACCAGGAGAAGGTGAGTGAGAGGAGGGTTGGAGAATGAGCATTTCACTATGCGCCAAGATCACATTTACTGGATATATACGGGGCAATCTACAACACACAGTCTCCGAATGTAAAGAACATAGTCACTATGAATATGAACTCAATTCATGAATATGAACTCAATTCATCCATACAGTATGAAATTTGTTCAGCAGATTTTGTGCTGTGATGTTTGATGCTGTAGTTTTGTGCCGTGATGTTTGATGCTGTAGTTTTGTGCCGTGATGTTTGATGCTGTAGTTTTGCAGCTGAGGATGTTTGACGCTGATCAGGGACGACTGTTCTGGTCTCACCCTTCACACTCAGACTTGCACAACAGCAGTTGATCAGCAGAGAAGGTTCTGAGCAGGTCTGGCTTGGTGTTTCGGGAAGTGTTTCATGCGCTGCGAGACGCCTTCGCTTCGAGTGGTTAACACATTTAGAGTTCTAACTCCACTCCCTGAACAACCTAGATTGGAAGTAGGGCAGTGTGTGCCAGGTGCTCACCTGTAGGGGTGGACAGCACCGCGTGGTACCCGTGCGCTCCTGCTGACGCCCGCCTCTCGCTGGGCATGGCAGGGGGCAATAATGAGCAGGGCTGCCAGCCTGCCACATGGCCCACCATCTGTGGAGAGCGTTGGAGAAATGGAAAACGAGAGGGGGAGATGGAGAGAGGCTAGGAGCGCCACTGGAATGAGCTGGGGGGGGGTCATACGGGGACCCCTAGAGAGCTATATGCAGGCTAGCTGCTAGCAGAAGATTGATAGGGAGAGTGAGAGAAGAGAGAAAGAGAGAAAGAAAAAGAGAGAGAGAGAGAGAGAGAGTAAAGGAAATAAAGGACGAACAGGACATATTGCAGAGATACAAAGAGTGAGAGAATTGTGGTGCTTGTTATGGATACGGTCCGGAAGCGTCTATAAACAGGCGATGAGGTGCTGAGGAGAAGAGAAAACCAGAGCCTGATTAGGACCAGTATCACACAGCAGTAACTTAGCAGGTGATTGCTTCTTAGTAGCCATGCCAACATTGTTCAGAATAGCATTAATAAAACAATGGCAACCTGATAAAGCAAAATAGCACCTGGTAAAACAGTGATATCAATGCACACAACAACTGCATATACAAGTGTTTATGTGCATAGAGAATATCTATAACCATGGATTCAAAACAATGATAGAAACACACACAATAGCTGTCTGCACAGTGTGTGTGTGTGTGTGTGTGTGTGTGTGTGTGTGTGTGTGTGTGTGTGTGTGTGGCAGTCACCGAACAGGCGACACCCATAATCACAGTCAAAGACAGATAGAGACAGTTAGAGGCTTATAGATGCACTACAGAGAGACAGATAGAGACCTGGAGCTGCCTCTTCACCAGGAGTGACCCCGCCAAGTGTGAAAGTGTGCCCTGAAACTCTTAGAAGTGTGAAAGTGTGCCCTGAAACTCTTAGAAGTGTGAAAGTGTGCCCTGAAACTCTTAGAAGTGTCCTTGAAACATCAAAAGGATTGGTCAGAAACTTGAGTTGCATATTAATGATTTGTTGTGCAATTTTCTTTATGGTAAGGAAAGAGAACAGGAATAGGATGGAGAACAATACATAATAAATGAGTGAGTAAATGCACTTGGTGTTCGTTGACTAGTCTGTATTCAGTAAATCCAACTTCTCTGAACCACACATCGATGAAGTGGCAAAACACTAGTTCCGTTAAGCCATTTATTCCTCAGTATGTATAATGATAAGTATACAGGTGCTTATTGCACTGTATTTCACCAATTTTCATTTCAAAACAAGCTGGATGGCTGAAAAAAAAACACCACAGACAGAACAAAAAAACCAAACCAAAAAAAACGCCCCAAATTGGCACACTTTGTCCAGTCGGATGAGTGGCCTGTTTCTGAAGACTGGCTTTGTCGAGCTAACCAGCTGTTCCACCTCTCTGTGGACCCTGCGCCAGGGCATTGGGTCAAACCACCATCCGTTACCTCACCGCACATCCCATGGCAATGCACTCCCATGGCAACGGCACTAATGACACGTTTCATTTCGAGCCAACCCCTCGGGCCAGGCTGCCTGCAGAGGGGAAATTAGCACAGTAAACAGCGATTAATATTTCAGGCCGAAGCTTTTTCATTCATTCCTCTTCGAGGGTAGGTTATGGTGACTAATGGTGGGATCTTGGATGGCTTCCCTGGGCTCTCCAAGTCCATGAGAAGAACCACTGGATAGAGGCTGGGAGTAGAATGCCATCCTACTACTTCTCTGAGGAGTGCGCGTCTGAGAACATGCTTGTATGACTGAGTGTGTTCTTGAGGGCTGGAAGTGTGGGTGTTCCTGCAAGCCTGTACTTATGCTAATCTTTTTGTGCTACAATGAGATTGTGCTACAGTGTTCTTATGTTATTTTTCATAAATAAGAGTGTGTTTACATATTTGTGCATCCATGCTGGTTTATGATCAAAACCTTTAAGGCTCAAATCCAGAGATTCACCCTCTAAAGGTGGGTGTCGAAGTCACCAATCGCCTCATTGGCTAAGCACATGTGATGCATGTCCACAGAGCCAAGATACAATGTAATACAAGACTATACAGATCAGGTCCTTTCAGCCTACATTCCTTAACACACTGACTGGACCTACAGAGAAAAGGTGCTGGCTGTTAGAGCCAGACTTGGGATGAGAGTGGCTTCATAATTAGATTCACTGCTGTAGTCCACCTTCAGAATTATCCCAAGGTGGCTTTATAATCGCCCATATAAATGAACACACACATAGCCCTCACTCCAGTGGGTTACCAGTCCCTTCATGGAGAACAGCCCCCATGCAGTGTTTAGTTCCACACTGAACAAGACACACCTTATCAAGCTGATTAATGTCTTTTGAAGGCAATGGGTCAGATGTTTTTACATTGAGGATGGAACCCAGTTCTGCAAGCGGCAGGCTGGTCAGTGGTCACAGGCTCTCTCCATCTTTCACATACGCCTGTATGCACAATCGCACAGACACACCTTCACAAGAGTGTACGGATGATAATTACTCCTGTGTATGTGGGCATGTGTCTTTGTTTTGTGGCCAATATAAACATCCAGAGAGATGACAGTTTGAGTTGGCATCAAATATATGAGGCAAATCTGCATGAAAACATCCTTCAGAATTATTCACATCACTATAATGGAACTAAAAAGAAGACACAAGCAAGTGCAATGAAGACGGCTGGGGAAATGATCACCAGAAAGGCCTTTGCGTAATCCACTCTGAATAGAGCCTCCTATTACAGTGGGGCAGGGTGTGTTAAACCCGCTGTGTGTCAGATCTGAGCAAACCTGCCTTAAATGAACACCCTAATGTAGAGAAGAGGGAGAGATGTAAACTGCTTCGCTCTGAGAAGCCCTGCCATGCAAAAATAGTCAACCCCCTGCTATTCATTTTCACATTTTCCTATATTACAAATAACATTTACATATCTTTTAATTAACAAATGTCTTTTTAATCAAAATCAATG
Source organism: Tenebrosternarchus preto (assembly GCA_025802075.1). Classification (NCBI taxonomy): domain Eukaryota; kingdom Metazoa; phylum Chordata; class Actinopteri; order Gymnotiformes; family Apteronotidae; genus Tenebrosternarchus; species Tenebrosternarchus preto. The sequence continues at coordinate 15,019,600 of JAOYMR010000026.1, forward strand.
GGCTGAATACATATTCAGCTGAAAACAAATAACAATGAAGTTAATTTCAGGTAAAATTCTTTAGAGACACGCTGCAAAGGAAAGGCAAGGATCGTGTTTGCCGCTACATGTGCTCTGAATCTTTTGTGAATAGACTTCGACCCCTTTTCATTAATATTCATCATTTTCACAGCAGATTTCCTCCAGTGCAACATGCATTTGCTTTCGGGCTGCAGTTTTTGAGCTGTAGAAAAGATTTTCAAAGGGTCTTCAGGCCAGTGCACTGGCCATCTCTCTGACATCTGACATCTTAATGTTCCACCTTCTCACATGAAGGCTTGTCCATCTTTGATTGATTGATTGATTGATTGATTGATTAATTGGTTGGTTGGTTGGTTGGTTAGTTGCATAAAGAATTCTCATGTTGCCACAAAGAAATGTGAATACTGTTTAGTATCCTCTGTGAATTTCAGTCACCCAGCCTTCCACATAGACAAGTATCAGAAGTGTTTATTTTAATATTACTGCCATGTAATTTTCCATACCAATCCCAATACCCAACAGTTTATGAATTTCAAGAGGGAAACCCTTAAACATGGCAACGTAAGATGCAGATTTAATTTCATACTAAAGCAGATGCGTGCCATTCCTTTGGCATTCGTTTTTTTACTAGATCCATTTGAACTTTAGACTTGCTGGGAATGTTTGTGTGTTCAGTGTTCTTGTGCTTCTCTTTCACATTTACTTAACAAAGGAAACCTGCCTTACGATGCCTTACGATACCTTACAATGCCTGTACGATGCCTTAAGATCCCATGTGTGAATACTTATGTCACTGTCGTTTTTAGCCTGTAATTTTCTTTTCTTTTCAATAACTGGACACTTCTATTATTATAGAATAAATGTGCAGTTCAGTGCTTTAATACACTGCAGTGTCATTTGTAATACAGGGTTTGCATAGTTTTACAAAACGATCAGAATTGTAATTTACATTTTTTTTATCTCTCACCAACGTGGCATAATGTTAAAGTTAAGAGAACAGCATTATGATCAGATCATCAGTATCATCAAGCTGTTTTTGCAACAGAGACTTGGCTCTAAGCTCTAGAAACTAATATTATACCAGAAGGGACTAAGTACTTAGATCCTTTGACAACTGCCTTTTCTTTGTTGTCGCTCACTAGCCTGCATAGGAGAGATTTTTTTTTTCTCTTTTTTTTGGCAGCCCAGGATAGTTTGGGTGCAGCTCAGGTGCTTCTCACTCAGGTGGCGACCTGAAGTGTGTCATATGATGGGTGAGTCATGCTGGCACATCCCTGGCCATCACTCACTCCCTTCATCAGGTCCCTAACGCCTCCTCCAGCCCCACACCTTTTTTTTTTTTTTTTGCATGCTGCCGAAAGCAGAGTGTCTCCTCTCTTCTGCTCCCTGCGGCCGCGATTCTCTCTTCTGGTATCTCGATCTCTCGCGCCCTCTCTCTGTCGCCCCTTGAACCGCCGTTCGACCTTCAGGCTAAAACAAAGTGTATAATCCCTCACTGACTTTCAGTCCCTACCCACGATGCCTCTGTCGGCTCTATGCCCCCTCTGATCCTTTCTCCACTCTCTCTACCCTCTAGTTTTAGGGCATTTAGGCCCTTGGCCGTTCAGTGGGCCTCACAAGCCCTCAGGGTGGAGACGCTCGGCTGTGTCCCTGATCCCCTCATGCCCTTCCCCTATGTCCTCCAGCTCTGTTGAGTATGAGCCTTAGCCAGGCCTCAATAAGAAGGCATGAGTCTGGAGAACGACCAGCTGATTTCCCTGGTGGAATTTGGCATCTCCCAGTCCCTCTTCTATGTCTCTCTCTCTCACTCTTCCTTTGTCACTTTCTCTCTCTCTCTCTCTGTCTCTCTCACCCTTTTTCTACATGTTGAGACACATTTCACGCAATGAGAATAACACTCTCAAGATTGAGGGCAGAAACAGCCTGCCTCACATTCAGAGGTGACTAGCATTTCTCCCTCCACATTCAATAGGATGAATTCAGGGTGGAATTCATGTGCACTGGCTACCAGAAGCATTACATAAAGAAAGTTTTCATGAACTGAAGTGGTCCCCCAGTCCTACCCCAAATGACTCTACATTTTACTGGATAAAGTAACAGAAGAAGAGATATTTCACATGGGTATATCACAGTATTTCTTAATACCAGTCAGGAGACATTACAGGTTTGCTGGCATGGAATCTATGACACTACTTAGATGTTCTACAAGTAAGTGCGAGAGATGTCTGTTCTGCCCTTGAGGAGACTCTGTTAGCCACACTAAGCTATCCTCTGATGACCAACATCATCGATTCTGAGCAGCCACTCTGTCTTTGAGAAGAAACAGCACAGGACATAGTGGGACGCACTAGTGCACGTCTTTACATTCAAGATACATTTAAAGATGCATCTCGTGTGGGATGTACAGGGCAAACCCCAGTGTGTGTGTGTGTGTGTGTGTGTGTGTGTGTGTGTGTGTGTGTGTGTGTGTGTGTGTGTGTGTGTGTGTGTGTGAATGTGTGTATATGTGTGATTTTGGTTTGTGTGTGTGTGCGATGGTAACCAACATGTTATGACATGCCAGACCCACATGGCACTTGCAGAAAGTGGTGCTGATTTGCCTCTCTGACTCTCTTCTCTACGTCTCTAATTAACACTTGGCAGTTAAGGTCTTCTCCTCCACTTATGCAATTCCCTGTACAGAACTCGGAAAGCCGCTTCCACTTTCTCTGCTTCTAACTCTGTCCTTAGACATCAAAGTATTTGTGAGCCCTTTGGAAATAGCTGGAATTCTTCAGGAATGGCAGCAAGCAGGCAGTTATTCACAGAGCCTCATAGACAAATGACTAGCGTTAAGAATCTGGTGAATACTTTGTAATTATCTGGATTTATGCTCGAGTTGCTTCTAAAATTTGAACTGATCCTCATGACCTCATTTAACAACTTACACATGCAACAGTGACACCAATGGTATCAGTAATCAACACATGCAAATAAATTGTCTCTGTAGATTTATTGGCCGGTTTAATATGACAGTATACGTTGGTAACATGGTAATAATAACACTGGTCAACAGTTATTTTGGCTCCTGCATAATTCTGCATAATTCTGAATCTAAATATGTTGTCAGACTTTTTTCTATCACCCGTATTTTTTTTTTCTTGTTCCAGTATACACATATACCAATATGTATGGAATATGTATGTATGTATGTATGTTTGTGTGTATGGTTCCTCTCAAGGGTTCTTCCTCATGCTCTTAGGGAGTATCTCCTTACCACTGTGGCTCTTGGCTCGATCACTGGGGGTGACTTGGACGCTTGTAAAGCTGCTTTGAGACAGCAATTGTTGTTGTTGCAAAAAGTGCTATATAAATAAATCTGATTTGATTTGATTTGATATGTATTGCATGTAAAAGTGGTAACAAGTAAAGTAAATCTAACTCTTTGTTGGCAGATCACTGCCGGACCCTGAAG
>JAOYMR010000026.1:15033062-15048292 GCA_025802075.1 Tenebrosternarchus preto
GAGAGAGAGAGAGAGAGGGAGAGAGGGAGAGAGAGAGAGAGAGAGAGAGGGAGAGAGAGAGGGAGAGAGAGAGAGAGTAGTGCAGTAGTGCTGTGGGTGGAGGTGTTGGTGGAGCTGAAGGGTGGTGTTGGTATTGTGGGTGGTGCGTTGGGGTATGCTGTGTGGTAGTCTTGTGGGTGGTGCTGTGGGTGGAGCCGTTGGGTAGTGCTGTGGATGGTGCTGGCCTGTTGCCTGTTATGATGCTGCTATTCCTGGCACCAGTGCAGTGCTGGGGGATCTGGGAGAAGAGTAAAGACCTGTGGGGAATCTGGGACCAAACAGGAGTTAGCCACTCATGAAATTAATTTATATAACGCCTCTGTGTGTGTTGAGTGTGCATGTGTGTGTGTCTGTGTGTTGGGTGTGGGTGTGTGTGTCAGGGAGGTGACATATTGAACAGCAGTCTCTCTGTTCATCCATGAGACCCTCCATTACACAAACGAGGAAGTGAGGAAGAGTGTAATACACACATGCACATACACAAAAACATTTTTAATACATGTGAATGAAGGGGGGAGGGGGTGTGTCTCAGTGGAGAATAGAAAGAGGCTTTCCGTCAGTACTATTGTTGCCATGGAGAAAAGAAAAGAAAAGAAAAGAAAAGAAAAGAAAAGAAAAGAAAAGAAAAGAAAAAAGAAAAAATAATTTTTTTTCTGGACTTACTAGACATACTTTGAGGATTTTGTGTTCCCTCAAGGATTTAAACACAAACACACATACATATAGTACACACACACACACACACACACTCACACACTGTACTACAGGACTCTGTTCTTTATGAAGAATAATCCCATGTCACTATACTCAGCCATCTCTTCCCTTTTCTATCGTCTGTCACCATCGTCTAGCTTCACAGGGTAGAGAAATCGACCGTGTCCCCTCAAATCAGTGCTGTCATCGTGGGTCTCGTCGCCCTCAACAAGGTGCCGCTAATCTGAGCACCACTAAAGTCAGTTAGAGAGAGAGATGTGCTATCATGCCCCATCTTAGAGAAGAGAGAAAAGCTCTGTGTTTGTGTGTGTGTGTGAGTGTGTGTGTAAGATATCCAGTAGGTCACCACTTTCACTCATACCACTAGTCCCTGAAAATCTCTTCTCTAGAGCACTGACCCACTCATGCAGAGTTCCCTCTTTCCCCAGGTGCAGACTCCAAATGCCCATTCCCCAGCTCCTCCCCCAGCCCCTCCCCTCAGCCCCTCCCCCAGCCCCTCCACCGGCTTTAGCATGCGGACGGTGCAGTGCATCACCCGCGCTCTCAAAGGTTAGCCTGTGTGTCTGCTCCACATGCCTGCTCTCAGTGGCCTATGGAGATTCAAGGTGACAGAGGCACTCTGAGATCAGGGCAGCCTTTCCAGCACCAACCTCACCCTACCTCCATACCTCTCCCACGACCACACACTATGGAGCCACAGCTGAGACATACCGACACACACCAGCCAACCCCAGTGACACAGTCAGTCAAATTCAGTTGTAGGCATTTCACACGTTTTGTTGTTATTTTTCTGTCACAAACAACATTATCACACAGCATTTTCGACATTAGCTGCACTGATGTTATTAGAATGTGCATGGAAATGCACACACAAACACACTCTCTCTCTCTCTCTCCCTCTCTCATTATTCCAGTCAGGGGAGGGTGGTGCAGTGATGGTTGTAGCGTAGCCCAAAGGCTCCGCAGCAGGTGGGGTGGTGAAGCTGGAGCACACAGAGCATGCTGTGGGGGACCCAGCACTCGAAGTCTGGTTAGGATTTCATGCCGAGTTCTGTCCTTCTGTTATTCCGATGAGTCACCGGGCGGCCAATCCGGTAAAGAGCAGAAGCACTCGTCCCAGGTGACGACGTGAGTGATGTACTGCCCAGGGAAGTCGGGGGTTGAAGCAAACAGGGGCTAGAGGTCACAGTGACTTTCCGAGCACAGAATGGAGAGAACCTGCTCTCACCGCAGTGTGGCCTGCAGGCTAGGACCTGTACCTCAAAATGAAACCGGGAGAGTTCGAGGCTGTCAGACGAAAACAGGCCTGCGGAGAGGGGACAAACTAGAACGCATGCCTTGCACTGAGTTCAAACAAAAGCGGAAGTATCACAAGATATCATCTACAGCGATTCACATCAGATTAGGATAGAAGGTCTTTTTAGAAAATTTTGTTTGACCCACTTTCTAACAATTTAGTGAAAAAGTTGCCGTAACTGATGCCTAGCTTATCTACATTGTGAAACGGTTCATTGTGTTTAGAGGAGAACGCTACACCTTCAGACACTTCCTCTGTGCTTCTGACTCAAAGCCTAAACACATTGTTGGGGTAAAAATATTTCCACGTGTTGTGCCAGATCCAGTTTAATCCACTGCGCTGTAAAATCTGTTAATGTATCAAAGCAACTTGGTCCTCTACATTATTCTGGATATTAATCCCAGTACTCTGGTATGCAGCTCTGTGCTTTCTTCCCTTGCCGTTGAGTGTTTGCTTTGTAAAGATGCCATGTTTTGTAGGTATCTGCATTCCTTTCTCTCTTCCTCTCTCACTGTAAAGCTCCGTATCTTGTCATATGTGTGTTGGCCTCGACCCCAGCTGGAGGAGATTTAGATGAGCTCAGATCTCCTCTACTTTCCTTTCCTCTTCAGTTGGGATCACCCAGAGAGCAGATTTACCCCCCCCCTGCTAGAAGAGGGGGAATACAGGGACATTGCTTCAAAGCACAAACAGCTGAGAAATCCTCCAAACGCTTACTCAAACATGCCCATGCTTGCACACACATATACATGCACGTATGCCTTACTGACTCGGTCAGATACAAACACAGAGTCACCGGCAGAAAGTGTGTGTGTGTGTGTGTGTTTGTGGAGGGGTTGCACACATGGATCATAGGACGACCACGCACAAACTCACATGTGCACAGGCTCTGGAGGCTAAGAGGGGCCCCTCCCCATAACTTCCCTTGTGTTCGACACCAAACAGAGCAGTAGTGCGGGGTTCTCATTGTTCCAGAGCCTCATCAACCCTTCCCTGGCACTTTATGTATAGAGAAAGCAAAAACCAACCCCCCCCCAAACACACACACTGATCCCCGATGCCCACAGGATCAGAGAAAAGGTGCGGCCCTCAGCCTGGCACCAGCAGTCCAAGATACCCTCATGGCACTGCACGGTGGCCTTTTAAAATGGCACAGAATTCTCCTGATCCGCTATGACAGATGAGGCTTGCCAGCCATCTAAACTCTGAACACTGTATTAAGTACGTCAGCATTGAATTACATAAACTTCACAAATTACAGAAGTTTTGATGCAACAAGAAGAAATAAAAATGACACAGTGGTGGTGAACTGGAGCGTTTTTTTGTTTTGTTTGTTTGATAAAATGTCCCCATTTTCAACCCCTGGGAGAGGTGATGCCAGAGTGCATGAGCTGACAAGGCAGTTTCTCATCGAATTTTTGTGTGAAATATGCAGACAGTAATCCTCTTGTGCAGGTGGAGACAGTAATCCTTACACACAAAAAAAGCAAGATGTTGTATTACATCATGTCTGTTTAGATTGTTTTACATAAATTTTGCATAAATATCAGATGTCTGCTCACTTGCAAAAAAACTTTTCCAGTCTTTACCGAGTCTTTGTTGTTTTACTTATTACTCATGCTTACATGCCCAAAAATCTTCTCAAAATACGTCTGATAGCAAAGCTAAGTGTCTATATACCGGAAACTGAGTAGTGATACATCCGTCTTTAAAAGTGAAAAGGCAGCGTGTGTGCAGACGAGGATCATAACAGCTAAGGTACAAAGGCGTGATGTGTCTGCTTCACCCTGCGTCTCCCGCAGAGATCTGTCTGCTGACACGAGGAAGGCGGACGGCTAGCGTGAGGGCGGACACGTACTGCCGCCTGTACTCCCTCTCCGTGGACAACTTCAACGAGGTGCTGGAGGAGTATCCAATGATGAGGAGAGCCTTCGAAACCGTGGCCTTGGACCGCCTGGATCGCATCGGTAAGGCTCCAGCTGAAAATCATTCTCCCCCCCGCTTGGCATCAAGGACCACTTAAGTCACAGGATTTGACAAGGCGTACGCATCGTTTTAATGGCCTCGTTTTCGGAGAGATATGCGCGACTGAAGGAATCCGATTCGTGCCGGAATTATGGAACGCGGTTTTGGCAGATGCCACGTTTAACACGTGCGACCTGCTGAAGTGCTCTACTGACGTGGTGATTGACTGGCGGAAATGAATTCTTAGGCTGCATTAGTACACGGGGTTCCTGGCATTTCCCTAATGATAGATTTTTATTGTCAGTTTAAGTAACAATATCTTTTTAATAAAGTGTTGCATTTAAGTTTCATTTGAATGAAAGTGAATATGAACCTCTGGGACTGGAATGAAATAAATTTAAAAAATGGGCAAGATGGGCTTAAACAGTGCAGAAGTGAGGAGCCTTTTTTATATGATATAAACAAAGTAAACTCAGCTGACGTACAACACTCGATTCTAGAAAAATTGAATATTTTAACATAACACACACAAAAAAATCACTAACTGTGAACGACTGTCAGAGCAAAACAACAAAGCACACTAACCGTTATGTTTTTATATATAACAGCCATTCTACGTGTGGAAACATTCGGATTGGATACAGATACATCCGTGCCCAGAAATTTACAGCAGCATGCAAAGGTGTCAGGAGTGTCTTTCTGATGCCCTGTGCTGCAGTGTGGTTTTCGTGCCAGTCAGTCTCTCGGGTCCCCTGCCTTAACATGCCGCTCGGTTTATGCCGTAGTGCCCGCGGAGGCTGGCTGTTGCTGGCTCTGTCACCGTTGCCCGTGATTATGCGGCATCGCAGGTGCCAGTCCGCCTCGCGCTGTAAACACGGGCACCGAACACCGCCAGCTCACCGGCACCAACAACAAGCCGAAGCATTTCACATCCATCTGACACAGTATACGAAAAAGCCCACTGACTTGTTACAGGACGTGTGCTTAGTGAGCAACACTACAAATATTGGAAGAACAGAACGGGCATTGCCAAACAGCACGGCAGCTGTACGATGTGGAAAAGCCTCTGAGAAACGAAATCGCAGCTCTCACTAACGCTCGAGGCACATGTGCTTGCGTTCTCAAAGCTACTGGAGCTGGGGTAGGTGTGGGAGCTTTAATTACAGTTTTATTCTTAATCAAAGGAAACTTTTGGATTAGAAGTCTTCCTTTATGTTACGGAAGCCATGCAGCTCTTGTTTTCCATGTCTTATATACACACATATCTGATGCACAGAGCTGAACTTTCTCTCACAGGCAGTACCGCTCACTAATTAACGGATCGTGTGCAGTCGTCCATCTGTATCTGACACAGGATGTGTACGAATGTGTCCGGGTTGATTTGATTCATCGTCCAGTGACCTAAACAAAATGCATATTGTTTTCCACTAAGCTCCTTCCAGGGCCGTTGATCTAAACACACCAGACATCGCTGTGTTATGTCAGTTCTCCGACATTCCGGAATCATTCCTAGCGACTCTCCTTGGCCGAAGTGTGACAGTGCGTCTGCCATTCAGGCCCCAGGAGCCTTTCAAATCCATCACCTAACAGCTACCAAACAGGGAAGAGTGCCATGTGTCCGACTAGCCTGCAACACTCCTCCCAGGGGGCCACGTTTACTCGCTCATCTCTTCCTTGCTTCCTTATCTAGCACTCAGCAGTAAGAATTAGTCAAACACAAACCGGCTTGCCTGCAGGAGTCAACACACCCCCTGCCAGGCTGCAGTATTTCCATGCTGGCCACACCCCTCCTAGCTATCAGCCTCTCGGCCCCCGAGGTTCTCTCCGGAGCAGTGGGCCTGCTGAGTCTGTGCTACCAGGAAAAAAAAGAGGGTGTTCAAGGTAGCATTTGGTTTGAAAGCACAGAATGAGAGGTATTGAAAAAGAGGCCTGATCATAGCGACTATGCTCTTTAATATTCAGCATAGCGCCTGAGGCTTGATAACATCTTTTGTTTAGAGGTTATTCAAAAAAGCCGTGATTATAATTCAGGTTTTTTTTTTTGTGGATAAGGGAAACTATGCGGGTGAACAAGCTATTGCTGGAGGGCTTTGACTCAAGATTTCAAACAAGTTATTTACCCAGTATATATGTTAGGTAATGATGCATGAACATTACTAAAATAGATGGTGTACACAAAGCTAAGCTAATCACATCTTTCATCTGGATCAATCATGACTGGTGTGCAATAGTGTGGTGTAAAACCTGACTTTTTTTTTTCCAATAGGAAAGAAGAACTCTATCTTGCAGCACAAGGTCCAACACGACATGAATTCTGGTGTCCTCAACTACCAGGAAAATGAGATAATCCAGCAAATTGTCCAGCATGACCGAGATATGGCACATTGTGCCCACCTGATGCAAAACCAACATCCACCTGCTCCTCCATCACCTACACCCGTGATCTGGGCCCCTCTCATCCAAGCCCCCCTACAAGCTGCTGCAGCTACAACATCAGTCGCCATTGCCCTGACCCACCATCCTCATCTTCCTGCCACACTCTTCCGCCCCCCGTCCTCTGTTCTGGGTTCAGTTAAGGAACCTCCGAGCCGCCTTAAGAGATTCCAGGTTATGCCCTCATCAACAGGTCCTGGTTCTGCTGCAGACTCCCCTTTGAGCACTCCTGCAAAGCCTCGCTCTGGAGTGGATACTCCTCTCCTTGCATCCTTCCGTGCCCTCCACTCAACAGGGCCACCTGGGTCAGGCGGCGCTGGCCACCCACTCTCCTGCAGCGGTGGTTCTCAGCCTGGGCCCAGTGGGGATTCAGTGTTCCCCACTGGTAGCTTCTGCACATCTGGATCGCCTACAACTAGTACAGCACAACTCCATCCTCCACCCAAACATAAGCTGCCCTGTCCCCCAAGTACCCCACCTCTGTCTGGTTGCTTTCCTCAGCAAGGTAATACAGGTGCAGTGTCAACCACTTCAGGGGCGGTAAGTGTAGTAATGAGTGGGTCTGTGGGTGGAACAGTGGGAGGTGGATCAAGTGGAGTTGCCTTAAGTGGATCTCCTGGAGGTGCATTGGTTGGTGCAACAGGTGGGATCGCAACCACAACATCTTCGAATATTAGCTCTCTTTCCACTGGGTCATTCAGCCAAGCTCCGAATCAGCTTGCCCATGGTCAGCAGTCCCTAAAAGCCACCCAGATTGGTTCACTACAGCAGTTTGCAGGTGGGGGTGGCAGGACTTCTAGTGTGCTGAATCTCTTCCATACACCCCCACCTGGATCTCCGTCCTCCAGCCATACCCACATTCTCCAGGCCCCTGAAGGCTCTCCATCAAACACACAGTCCACCTTGTCCAGCCTACGGTCCAGCTTCCTCCCCCAGCTGCCTTTAGAAAGGTCAGCGTTGGCTTCTTTAGCTCAGTATGGCTCAGCTCACGCATCTCCCTGCTACACTCCACTTGCTCCCAGCCCTACAGTCCAAAGTCCCTTGATTGGAAGGACTTTTCAATACAGTGACCCTTCTAGTGCTGCAGGTTCGCACAGCTCTCTGCTCATGCCGCAGTCCTCCTGCCCTGGCCAGCTACCAGGACATCATGCTTCGGGGACCGAATCTCCGCTAGGCCGCTTTTTAGAGGATATGACACTATTATCCAGCTCTCACCCCTCACTAAGTAGAGAGGTAGCACAGGTTTTGGGTCACTCTTCCCCACGATCCTCCATGGAACCTGGGCACTGCCTCTCTCCTTACTCTTCCCCGACCTTAACACCCAAGCCCTGCAGTTCGGTGTCAGGGCACATCGCCCCTACCGTACAGACGTCTCCGGGGTCACGGCACCATGCTCACCCCACAGGGACATCACCCTCACTTCCACTCCGAAGATCTTCCGAGGCCCGTCCGTCTGAACCTGAACCAATCTGCTCAAAGCTACCCTCCAATTTGTGAGGCTAGATCACACCCTCCTAGCTCACCCTGGACTAACTGAGTAACAAAGATCTTCTTCTGTGTGACACTTTTCTTTCTATATATCTAGACTACACTGTGTTTTAATCTTAATTATTTTAGATATCTAAATATTACTGTGATTTTAAAAAGGCTTAACTGGGTAAATTAGAGCTCTAGATTACCCTTCTTTTGTTTTGCTTTGTCATTCTCTTTTTTATTCATTAATATATATGTGGAAATATATATTTAAACATATGTTAACCAATTGATAGGAGGGTGTGAAATGCTACATATTTAAACTTTTAAGGAGGTCTGTTTTATAACTATGCCAAAATAATTTGGTTAGTATGTTTGAAATGGACATCACAGAAGGACTGTTTAGCAGGAATCTATGCACTGAAGCCTGCATGTAAAAATGGACTTTTTTCTGTGTTCAGATTTACCTTTTTAGTCAAAAAAGATCATGTGCTTCTGAAAAGCCAATCTCTTTGATCCCTAAGCCCTACCCAGGATCACATATTGTTGATCCTTAAATGTATCTATTGAATTGTACGTATTTATTCACTGTATAAACTTTGCAAAACCTGGAGAAGAGAATTTAGGCAAAACCAAAAAGATTTTTTTTTTTTGCTTAAGTAATTGGTACAATATTTTAGCTGACTCATTGTTGATATTCTTTTCCAACCACAGTATTGCAGTAATATTGGAGTGGGTTTCAGCTTCTCTTCACTGGGGAGAATGAGGAAAAGGTTATAGAAGACTTCAACAGTGTCCTAACAAATTCACTTTTGTCTTCCAGGTTCATATGGTAGGTGTTGGACATGAATGCTTGAATGGCATTAGTGTGATATATGACATAAAAGTGTGTGTGTGTGTGTGTTTGTGTGTGTGTGTGTGTGTGTGTGTGTATTTGTACATGCACGTGTGATTGTATGTTTTCTGAAATGACTTAATGCAATCAACAATCTTTTTTGAGTGACCAAGATTAGTTTTGCCTTTTTACAAGAAATAACAACTTCCATTAAAAACTATGTGTAGATGTTTCTAACGCAAAACATTTTCACTCCTTGTACAACATCAGCAGGGCCAGCAAACATGCTAAGCATACGCGATATTAATGGATGTAGCATAATTTCTTCAATAGGTTTTGGTCCAAAAGCAGTGATTTTATTTCTTTATTAATTTACAAAAATGTATTTATTTGAGATTCATCATCCCTAGCTGCTAGCAAAGTGAATTTAAAAATGGAGGAAAGTAAGATAAGCTACGTTGTATGAATTAACACTGTTTGGACGTCGTTAGGAACATGCAGTATCTCATGGCTGACCCTGAAAAGTCCTGCTCAGTAGATAATGAAGTGAAATCACTGCATCTCCCAGTGCAAGCCTGCCTAGGTTTTGTCTGTATTACTCACTCAATCCCTCACACTTGTATTACTCTTAGCCTTTTCTGAGACAGCTGACGTGCAACTCAGTTACAGTCATGTAACAGGAGCACCTCAACCCCCCCCCCAACAGGATTCCTGTCCCCATAGCAACTCACTAAGTGCTGCTGTATGTAGAGTGCTGGACAGACTTTTTTTTCCATTTTGCATTTTAGTGGTATCAGTTCAGTCACATTGTAAAATACGTTTTTTGTTTGTTTTCTAAAATGAAGTCTGTCAAGTGTCTGATTGCTAACAGGCTAACACTTTTTCACACTCGCAAGATACTGCAATATATTTGGCTTTATTATGACAGAAAACATAATGGTTGGAAAAAGAAAATTCTGCTTGTCAAATTAAAAAGATGGCCGAAAGAGACAAACAAAAAACTGAGAAAAAACCTGAGAAAAATGGAAGTTTGCGAGTTGCAAAAAACTTTTGAGTGGCGGGGGTGTGCTGGCAGACAGGGAGGTCCAAATGCAACAAAACACTGATGTATTGAGGTGGTGAGGTGGAGGGCCAGGCAGTCAGGGGCCTGCCATGTACAACAGAACCCCCTGAGGGCTGCTCAGCACGATCAGGCCATGCCAGGCAGGCCTTCTGAGAGGTACTTTCACTGCAAGTTATGATTGTTCCAGGGCACTTGTGGAAATTTCACGAGAAGGGCAGGAATCGATTGTGTTATTGCACACAGCTTTGGGAGATTTTGAGAGCTAGTTAGAGAGTGTTTTGTATTGGCTGGAGAGAAAAAAAAAACACTAAAAAAAAAAAAGAAAGTTTAACCTTAGGGGTCGATGGCAGTGGAGTACTCTGGAAAAGGTGCAGAGAAAACACAGAGTGAAGGAGAGGGATTGATTAGAGAGTTGTCCTGACCGAGGGACCTGGTCATTAGCAGAGATAAGGACTGCAGTGCATCAATAAATCCAGTCTGCTACTGTCAGTCAGCCACAGCTGTCACTCTGGCTGCGTCCCTGGTCTGAGCTCACACCTCTAGTAGACTCCAAATACCACAAAACCACAGTGTGGTATATCGTGGAACCCACAGACTGTCGTAAATTACAGTCTGACCTAAAGCATTAGCATAATCCTGCACTGCCTTTTATGGTAGAACTTAAATAAATAAATTGAACCCTGAACTTTAACCTGTAGGCTAATGTCGTCGATATGTGAATCATGATACTTTAATCGATTTCCTGAAGAGACAAGTCAGACAAAGGAGAAAAATGTGCCACCGTTGCCTTTCACTCATGGAGTTCGCACCCAAACTACGGTTCAGAAGTACGAGTCCCAGTCTCTCCCAGTCTCTCTCAGTCTCTCCCAGTCTCTCCCAGTCTCTCTCATTCTCAGCCCCGCTCTTCTCCAGGCCATGAGGAAGTGCTCAGGAAGCTGCAGGTTGGGACAGTAATGAAATCACAGGAAGTGATTGAGGATTAGGTTTCACCCCGTCAGGCCTGAACCTCCGAGATGAGGGGCGGAGGGAGGCGGGGCTCGAACGGTGCCGGTGTCAGTCACGCGCACCAGGATTCATTTGGGGGACCCTGTGACAGGAACCTGGCAGCCATGGAGAACCCAGGATGATGGATGTGCTTGTCGCTGAATCTGTTGTAACTCAGATGTGGTGCTCAGACTCGCGACTTCAGCATTCATGACTCCGCTGTTCTTTTCTTTCTCTGTTCGTGTTAACGTAACTCCAAGCTTAACTCAAGTTTCCTTTGGAGGAGCTGTGACCACGGTGGATGTTACAGGTCTAGCGGCCTTAGAGGTCTTGAATATTACAGGCAATGGTGCCAACCCGACATCAGGATCAGGAGCTACTGTCACACTGTTGTTAAGGAAAGAGAAGACACTGTGGCATGTTACAGACCAGACCAGGAGGGCTCATTGTGGACATCCCTACAGACTTTAGTCCCAACTCCAGATCTAGCACACTTGATCCATCTAACCAAGGCCTTCAGTAGCACATGAATGTTAGAGTTTGGCATGTTGGAACTAAACTCTGCAATGTGGTAGATCTCCATGTGGTAGATTACTTGGAGTGGGGCACCCCTGGGCATCACAGTATGCAAATAACCGAAATCCTTGTTTTGTTTTGACCCTGTGCTAATTGGGTACATGTGAGTGTAAAAGCAACTATTCCCAGACACTGGTAGGAATTTTATGTCCTGGTAAGGCTCTACGCACTACACTAACTGCCTTTGAATAAGCTTCCACAGAGCTAAACATATCCCCGCAGGGTTGGATTGGATTCCATTTACCTCTGTAAGATTAGATAACTCTGATTTAGCACTGAGAATCTGACTGTGTATACCTCCTGACAGAAATACAGATTAAAAGATTAAGTAGTTTTGATTATAATCCATATATAGGCTGGTTGAAAGGGGTTCTGGTGTGTATCAGTAAAAAAATAACCCTGAAAAAGAAGTGTGAATTTACAATGACTCCCTAGAATCTCTTCCTGGTTTTGGGTGGTTTTGACAGGGAGCAAATGAGGGCTTTACACACTGCTTTTTTACCTTCATTTTTTAAATGTATGTCATTTATGAATATAATGTGGAATTCCAATGTATATTTATGTAAACAGATTTCTTATACAGTATATACATATATATTTCAATAGGACTTATTTATTTTTCTGCATTCATTTTACAGTATATTATTACAATGTCCATGACACTATTTATTTCAATGTTCACAGTATTATCATTGCTGGGTATTTCTTAAGAAAAAGGCATACTGTTAGCATTGTATAATCTTTTTAATGAGGGAATATTTGCTATTTTGCCATGCTTTAGACATGCAATTTATCACTTTCTGTAAGAGTGCATTTTATTCATGAAGTGCAATGACAAAATTACAGCTCTGTCACATCCCCTTTCAAAAAAAAAAAAAAAAAAAAAACTTTTGTGAGCAAAAGGACATTTCTGATGTTCAATTAGAAAATATTAATGTATTCCTTTGGTCTTTTTTTGTTTTGTTTTACTTCAAATGATAACAATGGGTAATAGCAATAAGTATGTTGTACAGGTGTGTTAAACGAAAACTCCGATGGTTTTGGGAGCTGTGGTTGGCTTTAGAGACGGAGGTTCCTGCAGAGAGGAACCGGACAGGACTGATGATAAGCACACATACTGGATATTATTAAAAGATATCAAATAAAACAGAATTATTTTAGTTCGGATTCTTCTTTTCTCATCAATGTTGTGGTCATTAAGTGACTAAACTACCTGGTAAAATAAAAGCTACTGCACTTTGCAACCGTGTGGCTAAAGTCCAAGTGCACAGACACACACCCACAACATGCAGTGTCACCATGGCGTCTGATCTTTTCCACAAACGGTGTAGCTTTTCCCAACAGCCGAAAGGAACACGCCTGACCTCACGTGTTTTCATAAGTTGGTCTTGGTTGTGCTTTTCTTGAGTGAAATTTTGCAGCCGCGCTGGTTCTGTGCAGATCTGGCTGTACTTCCCTGAGATATATTGTGTAACACACCCTGTCACATCCTGTGCTAAGATTCCATTTATCAGTCCTTTCCTCTCTTTTTTTCTGCCTCATCTGTAGAAAGTCTCCTCTCCTTACCTGTCCTGCACACACACACACACACACACACACACACACACACACATTCCTTTTGTGACTGTGAGCAGACACGCGAGATTGTGCAGCTTGAAGCGTGGCCTCGGCAGGCGCAGGGAAAGCTGAAGGGTCTAGCTCTGGCCCCCAGAGCACTCTGCCATCTGCCTCATTAGAATTCCCCCTTCAGCTAACCTTCCCTCCCTGTCGCATCAGCTCATTCAAAGTGAAAAGCCTTTGTTTTGGATTGTCTGTTGTAATTACCGAGGATTCTCTTCTTATGACAACAGCCAAGCAAAGGGAAGGGTGTGAGTGTACTTGCGTGCATGAGAGACTAGCCTGGTTGTAAGAGGGAGCTTCATCTCAGTGGTAGTCTTAACAGTGTGCTGCACTTCTTCAACAAGGTCAAAGATACAAACCACCACAAGCCTCCAGACCAGAGTCAAAAATAGGAACAGAGCTTGAATGACTGAGCCTTGTCCTGATAGACAGATTGCCTTCCCTCTGTTGGCTTGGAGATGGCAGGACTTGGATGACATGAGAAGAGAACACTGGAAAAGATTGAAATATTTCAAATATCTGTAGGCCATGATTCCAGAAGTACTGCTATTAATGATTCATTTATGGTACATATGATACTCTGTGCGCTCTCCAAATGAGGTATTGTCCAAACAAATGTTAAACGTGCTAATGGTACTTTTGCTAACAACACCACAGTTACAATATAAAATAATAACAGAAGAAATTATTCATACTTCTATAATACTATAAAATACAAGCATTTAGAGGCAATCTTGTACTTCCTGTTTAGGCTGAGGAGGGCATGGCTTATATGATCTCTGTCACAAGCTTCATTAGCATAGAAGGAAAGAATTCCCACTCTGATGCAATGTGGTAGAGTGAATGGAAAAGAACATTCTAGATACTTTCTAACAGTCCAACATTACAGAATAGCGACCCACCATAAGGAGTTTGGGTGGGCTTGGTGTGGGATGGCATATGTATGCAGGGTTAGCCCAGCGCTTCTAGTGTTTTTTTGGAGCTGCAGGGATAATCTGCTGTGGGCTTGTTTAGGTCAAATGATCCAGTAATTAATCTCCCCTTACTGCCATGGGAACCTCAGGCGACAGTTTTGCCTTCATACCCCAGTTCACTGCCCCCCTCCTAAACTCCCTGTTTTCCAGAATCCTTGCCCTCCATTTTGATATCATGTCCTTTTACAGAAATGAAAATGTTTTTTTTATAGTGGCGTCCTGAGGTACACAGGATTAGGGTAAAATCTGGGCATATAAAAAGATTAATCTTGAGTATGAAGCGTTTCACAAAGTAATATCTTACAGTGGTGCATACCCTGTAGCTCACTGGGTAGCCCAGGAGGAACACAGTGCTTTTATCATCAAGGTTATGGGTTTGATTCTCATAAAGAACACACAGACTGTCACATTAGTAATGTGAGAATCACTGCTGTTGAAAGTAATCTGACAAAGACCCTGTAAATATTAATACATGTGATCAGACAATGACTTAGAATCCTAGATTGGTTACTAGATGCTGCTCGTTATTGTAAAATCACTATGCCAAAAATAAAAGAAATCACATATGCATTTGGAAAACTTTGTCAAACTTACTGTCTTGTGCCCACTCTCTTTCTCTCTCTCTCTCTCTCTCTCCCTCCCCCCCCATTTCCTCTCTCTTTCTCTGGTAAACATTGCAGTAGTGCACTCTGACATTCAGCAACTACTGCACATCCGCATTAGTGCTTTCAGCTCGCCGTGAAAACCTTCCGCCAAAGCCCTGCTAACATCTGCCTCTCGCGAACGCTGTCTGTGTACCAGACATGTGCTATAACGCATGCTTGTACCGCTGAATTATCACCAGCTCCATCTCACCTCCCGCAACACTGGAAACAGGATGAAGCAGGTCTCACTTGTCCTCTAAAAAATCTATGTAGAGTTTATGAGCAGCTATGAATTTGCATTTGGTGTCATGTAAGTGCAGCATCTCTACTTTGAACAAGATATGGAAGAATTTAACATTTCATATCAGCATCTAAAAATACAGAAACGGTTTATTAAATTATGTTCTTCTTCTGATCAATCAGGCAATCAGGAAGCAGCAAATAACTTGGTCATATTACATTAGAATTAAAACAGATTACGTATTTGTGTATGATAAGATTTTAGAGTTTTATGGTTCTTGAATCAGATCAGTGTGTGCTCTCTCTCTCTCTCTCTCTCTCTCTCTCTCTCTCTCTCTCTCTCTCTCTCTCTCTCTCTCTCTCTCTATCTCTC
>JAOYMR010000026.1:15093034-15103925 GCA_025802075.1 Tenebrosternarchus preto
TCCTCTGTTTTTTTTTTTTTTTTTTTAGTGTTTGGTTTTTACCATGTTTTAGTGCCCCCCCCCCCCCCCCCCCCCCTTCATTCTATTGATGCTGTAGAGTTTACCAGATTACCTAATGCCTGGTCAGATAAATGACACAAATGAGGTGCTAAGCAAACTCAGAGATAAGAGCTAATAACCCAGCAGATGTAATCATGAGGAACCATCCCTGGGTATGTTGGATATGCCATGATGACCTTTGAAAAGACTCCTTAGCCGTTCTCTGAATCAAACCTGCAACACGTACTGGTTTGTTACCATAAAATGTTTTATTCTCACCAAAACTCATAGATGATGAGGTTTGTGTTGTTCACATTACTATAACCTCACAACAACATAATAAAAAAGACTCAACAGTAAATGAAATACTGCCTTCAGCCAACCTACCATCACAGGCACAGGGTTTGAGAGAAAGCACTACCATTTTCCTCTCTGTTTCCTCAGCTGCCCCTCCGAGCCAGAAAGCCAGTCAGCTGTAGATCACATGACCTAAGCTGCTGCCTCCCACTGAGCATGCTCAGCTCGTTCTGTGTTGTCAGGCAAAAAAAAAAATAAGACTGAGCTGGAAGCAGAGATCTGCAATAGATAAACACACATATACACAGAGCAAAGCTGAAGAGAGAGAAAGATAGAGAGAGAACCAGGAAAGGAGAGAGGCAGAAAGCGAGAGCGTCAAATATAGATTAACTTCCTTTCAAGCCTTCCTGTTTCATTATAACATTTTTCTCTGGGAGTTCTTTCCGACCCTGCTCTGAAGGCATCACCGTGTACCGGGAGAAGGGAAGCCATCGCTGGGACAAAGGCTGAAGAATTGCGGCTTCTCTCCCTCCATCTTTCGTTAAGGTAAGGAAAGGAATGGGAGAGGCGAGCGAAGAGTGGGGGAGGGGCGGTCCTTGCCAGCATCTCTGTCGCACAGCTCAGGTTTTAAAGAACAGAGGGCTTGAGAGAGGGATCGTATCGGTATGTGACAGAGACCTGCAGCCCGAGATGGATAAAGGGGTCGCGGGGTGGAAGGTGTAGAGGACACGGCAGGGCTGGAGCTGGTTGTGGGGTTTGTTTGGGTGTGAGTGACGATAGAGACAATGTGATCATGTTTTGGCAATGGGTTGGTCTTTGGCTACAAAACACATGCTTTTTGGTCCGGGTCCAAAATGTTGAACTGGGTTGCAGTGTATGTGTATTCGTTTAACTGTGGAAAAACTCACTAGGACAACCAGTCATCCTGGAACTCGTACATGATGCAGTGAATTCAGTCGGGCTTTGGGGTTGTTGGACAGTGGGAGATGTACTGTTCAGACAAGATGGTTCTACTTTGGAGAGGGAGGCCATGAGGATAGAAGGGGGGGGGTTAGGGTTAGGGTGAGTTTATACCTTTCAATTATGAGTAAAAGATCGAATGCAGACAGAAATGCACCATGGATAAACGTCTATGTGTATCAGTATGCGTGTGAGTGCATGTCAGCATCAGTTTGTCTCAGAACTCTGTGGACATCAGTTTATTAACAAAGGCCAATGTAAACCATAAAACCTGGTTCTGAACATCAACTGCAACTTACAGTTGAAACATCACAGCTCCATCCAAACTCGTAAACATGCTTTACACGACTGAATGAGGGTGTTTGTCTCAATATGAGGTTATGGAGCATAATGGAGGCAAACAACTGACCACCATAAATACCTAAACTGTAGATTTAAAGGAAATCTTTAGTATGTTCTGTGGTAAAAGTGACAGTCAGATAGCTTTGTCCAGTTTTAATCAACCAGCCCACCCTGTTACTAAGTGATACTTTAGGATAGTTACTTTTTTCAGTGAAAGCTTTCCCAATCCTAATAATAAAAATATAGTTGATTAAATAATGCTTAACTAAAAATGTAGAAGAAGAAAATTTACTTCAAAATCTTAATTATAACACTCAGGATATGCAATACACCTACATGAACACATGCACCTTCCAACGCACACACACGTACACACACGCAGAGCCTTTCCCCCCACACACTTTACCGTGATTCATGAAACAGTGACACAAGCCAGAAATCTCTGTTGCTAGGATACATGGCAAGGTGGAGAGTCTGTGATTAGGAGGAGAGAGAATGAGAGTGATTATAAAGGAGTGTGATTAGGCAAAGGAGAGACAAATACAGTGTACACCCTGAAGTGCTGATCTGAAATGAAAATGGAGGGTCAGTGAACTTTACCATCCATTTAAATCTCATAAGCTCAGCTCAACTATTTTGCCATTTCTCATTGTCTTGAACTCGCGGGTTTGTCACTGTATGTATCTGTATGTTTTTACTCCTAACGAAACAGAAGTGCAGACTCCGCTGAAGCAGTGCGTTCGGTGGCTTTGCGTGGTTGACGTGAAATGGATGGGAATAGTGTCTCCCTGTCTGAGTTGCTTCTGTAAATGGCTGATCCAATGGTAAGGCCTACATTTTCAAGGAGACATACAGAACAGCGAAAACATGTTAAATGTTGCCCAGTTATATAAATGTACTGTCTAATTAATGTATTTTGAATGGACTGTCGATCGATGGTGACATCTTCAAACTGATATATACAGGTAGCTACAGGTGTTCTCCAGTTATCATGGCATGTTCTTCTCTGTGTTTAGGAGGACAGACTCTCATCCCTCATGCAACCTCATACTCAACAAAGGGTCATCTGAACAACATTTCAAATAAACAAATCAATAAGCTTTGGTTAAGTTATAAGGAAATTTGAGACTTGTCCTTGAAATGTTTTTGTGTTTGTGCAGGACATCAAAAGCCAGTGTTGGACGGATGAAGATTCAGATGGGGAGAATGAACCAGAGCACTTCCTGTATGGGATTCAGGTAAAAAAAAAACAAAAAAAAACAAACAAAAAAAAAAACAGTCCAGTTTTGCTAGAGAATAAGCAAACATTGCATAGAATACCTCCAATTCAATCTTAACCTTCAGCCTTAACCTAGTTCAACCTTGTAGTCTCACAGTGTCCAATGATTATAACTTTTAAATGTTTAATGGATAAGACACTGTGTACAATGGCCCTCTTTCTGTTTATTAGAAGAGCTAATAATAATCCACCTTCTTAGGAGGTAATTTACAGAAGTCTTTACTTTTTATTGACGACTAGCCCAATTTCTTGACTTTTCAGAGACCAGCCTAGTTTTTTATATAAATTAAAGTGTTGGGAATGGAAGGGATCATTGGTAATAAAGGCTCTATGGTGAAATCTTCTAGAGTCTACTGAGTGTAAACAGTACAACTGATGTAAAAATGTCACTATTAACAGTAACATAAAATACACTGTTTCTGTACTACAGTGCTAGCTTTATTTTTACAATCCTATTTTTTTTTTGTTGTTGTTGTTATTTGTTCTATTCTGACTGCTAATATTAATTAGATAATATACATTTTTGTGTAAATTAGATTTTTCAGTGGAGCAAAAAAACTGAAAAAAGCTAATTTACAAATAATTTCTAAAAACTTCTAATCTCTGAATTGAATTTATCTATGGTCATTGTATGTACAGAATATGTAAGTAAATCTGCATAATTGTAGATTGTGGAAAAATATATAGTAGTTCATCTCATATCATCAGTATAAATTTTACTTGTTGCCTGTTGAATGCCTTTGGCCTGTTTGCAAATTGTGCATTTGTTTCTGAGACGAAACAAACAAACAAACAAAAAAAATACAAAAACAAGAAGAGACTAACTAAAATAGAATTCACAACCAAGAAAACAAAACAACTAAACTAAACAGTTCAGCTAAACAACATTCCACGCGCCATGTTGGGGGGGAATACAGCTATGGGGTAATTCTGGTGACGTGTGTAACGGAGAGTAAGGCAGCTTTAATCAGGTGGATTACAGGGCTTTGGGCACAGTAATGCCCGCGTTCTCCTCATGCTGCAGGGCAGCTGTGCGGCCGATCTGTACCGCCACCCCCAGCTGGACGCCGACATCGAGGCTGTGAAAGACATTTACACGGACGGAGCCGTGGCAGTCAGGTATGGAACGCTCCTCGGCAAACAAGTCCCTTCGTGCTATTTTAAAGCTTGTTCCAGAACGTTCCCACATAGGCGCAGTTCACATTGGCTGGGCCTGCATCACTTCATTATATAACACCATGATTCACCACCAGATTGACTTCTCTACTTGTCAGTCATTTGTTTTAAGGTCTAAAATGTAACATTGTTACATTTGTAACCCCCCCTCCCCCCCTCTCTTGTTGTTACGCTGTGCAGAGAGTATGGGACGATTGATGATGTGGATATTGACCTTCACATCAACATCAGTTTCCTGGATGTGTGTAATCTTTCTCTTTTTTGACATTTATGCAGTATAAATGGTTTTAATGGACATAAACATTTCCTGGTGTTTGCTGTAGCAGTAATTGGGCTGCGTCTGGCTTTGTGTGTAGGAGGAAGTAGCGACAGCCTGGAAAGTCATTCGAACAGAACCCATCATCCTCCGGCTTCGCTTCTCCCTCTCACAGTACCTGGATGGACCAGGTAAGCAGTGTGTATGTGCGCGCGTGTGTGTGTTTGTGTGCATTTTTGTGTGTGACCTCTGCAAGTGGGTGTGTGTATGTGTTCCAACTGAGCTTTTCTTAGGGTTTGCAGCATTATGGTGTTAATTTTATCATCTGTCACAGAACCATCCGTGGAAGTGTTTCAGCCCTCCAACAAAGATGGATTCAGCCTTGGACTTCAGCTGAAGAAGTGAGTGCTCCTGGTTCTTGTCAGTTATTTTCGGTGCTTATTTTGACAATAGCGACATCAGAGCTTCCTGCCCTGTGACTTTTGCAGTTGCAAAGTCGGACAGCTCTTCCTCCCTCTCGCTGAAATAGCTGCCGTGTTTCCTCCAGGATTCTCAGCACGTTCACGTCACAGCAGTGGAAACACCTGAGTAACGAGTTCCTCAAAGCCCAGCAGGAGAAGCGGCACAGCTGGTTCAAGGCGGGAGGGACCATTAAGAAGTTCCGCGCAGGCCTCAGTATCTTCTCCCCAATCCCAAAGTACGATGGTCACATCTGCCTCCGTGGTTCTGCTCCCGGAACAGCAGCGTTTGTATCGATGTGCAATTTGTCAAACTGCAGTTATGGCTCTGAGCAATTTCAGGGACATTTTGAATGACAATTCAAGCACATGAGGCTTGTTTTGGTGCTGATGTGTAGTTCTTATTGCCAGAGAAGAGCCGCTTTTGTGCTACCATCCAAAAACAAGACATGCTATGATTTTTGTCTCCTGAATGTCATGATTTATTTTTTTTTATATATATTTATTTCTGGTTCTGGGTTCTGACAGTGGAAATGTAACTACTTCTATCCTAACAGGCATTTGCAACCCTTAGAAATAGCTGCACTCAGAATGTGCAGCTTGCCACAGAAGGTGTGATTTAAATTTGTTAGATGATTACCGGGTGGAAAGGTGATGTAGCAGTTTGTCATGTGCCACTTAATAACCTCTCTTGTGCATGCATAATGAGATAAGATGTGTCAGAATTCATCATGGCCATGGCCTCCATCTTGGCTCCAGGTCTCCCAGTTTTCCACTCATCCAGGACACGGTACTGAAGGGCAAACTGAGCGTGCCCGAGCTAAGAGTTGCCAGGCTCATGAACCGCTCCATCTCCTGCACTATGAAGAACCCCAAGGGGGAGCTGTTCAGCTATCCCCCCAACAGCCAGGTCAGACGGCAGGCTTAACCCAGCGCGTCCTCTCCCCCCCCCCTTACACACAGCTCTGTCCTGCCTGTATTTCCGTTCCTGTTATCAGTTACCGGATTCTGCTCTTAATGCAGATTAACTCTGTCATCATTACCTCCTTGAAAAACTTGTAAAATAGCATAAAATGTGGCCCCTGTCCTTACGCAAAAAAGCCCAAAACGACCTAAATGCAGTTCTTCCCATTTTACCATCATACTTTCACCGGTGCAAAGGCATGAAAACAAGGATGGTTTAGTTTCCCAAGTCTTTCTTCTCTTAAAAGTGAAAGGCTTGAAATGTAAGGATTTTCTCTTCTGTATTGCCATCAAAATGAATCACTTCACATCTATGATAACAAAAAATTAATTCAAGTAATTTTTCAAGTAATTCTGACATCAGACACCTCTTCAGCTAAAAGTCCCTCTAGCCGCCCCCAGGCAAGCCCCCCCCCCCCTTCAGCTCCTCCCCAGCCTCTCTCCCCATCGTCTCCATCTGCCTGATGTGGCTGGCTGGCATCCTTTCCCATAATGCTTTGTTTCCATTGACCCATCAGACCGTGGCCATCCCGGCGGGCAGGGCCCCTGCGCAGATTACCACACGGCAGCTGATTGAATTGTTTTTCTCATCCCAGGCGGGCGGACACTGCAAGAACATCCCCACCCTGGAGTACGGTTTCTTGGTGCAGGTACACACAGCTTTGGGCCATACCAACCTCGTCTCGGTCCAGCCTTTAACAGAGCAATGCGTTCTTCTCGTGCAGTGTCGTTAACTGTTGCTATGGTTAGATAAAGGAGGAAAGTCATCACACAGTAAAATGAACTTCATCTTTCCAGCATGGCTTGGTGGTACTAACTGAGTTGATTTCATTCATGCTTGCCGTAGTGCTAACGACTGCTAACACAGCAGCTTTGTGTTTTGCTTATTTAAAAATACGCATGATTCACGCAGCTTTATTGGTTATCTGCCATAACCCCCCAAAAATCATTAGTGATGTGTGGCATTGTAGTGGCTATCTCAGTTTTAATTTCTTCATCAATGTTTTTGTGATGTGAAGCTTTGTCAGACTGAATTTTGTAAGTAGTGGCATAAACACATAATGGTAAGAGTGCACATGAACGCAGAACAGCTCAGAACTAAGCAAGAGGTCAAAGCGTCATGTGCCAAAT
Source organism: Tenebrosternarchus preto (assembly GCA_025802075.1). Taxonomy (NCBI): domain Eukaryota; kingdom Metazoa; phylum Chordata; class Actinopteri; order Gymnotiformes; family Apteronotidae; genus Tenebrosternarchus; species Tenebrosternarchus preto. Next base: position 15,099,936 of record JAOYMR010000026.1, read on the forward strand.
GGCAAGTGTGCCAATCACAGAGACCCTGAAGACAAGAAAGGGGGGAGAAAAGGATGAATGGTGCCTTTTTCTATTGTGAGTAATGTTAAAATGTATCGAGCTGCATTCTTAGGTATTAAATCTGTACTGTCAACAACTACCGGCTTACCATAGTAATACATTTACAGCATTAGGCAGATGTTCTGGACATATTTATTAGTATTAGTAGATAATCTATTAGCATGTGTGCTACCATGACATGGCATTAGTGTCTATCAATGACCTTATCATCAATAGCACCTCACAATACCCAGTGAGCTACAGGTATCTTCTATTAATATATATGTTAATAAACATTACCTGGTGCTTTCATAATGTCTCTACTGCATAAGTAAGGTCGCAATTGAACAGAACAGCAGTGGAGTTTTATGGAGAACTTTAAAGTGAGATCACAGAGAAGTGTAGCCACATCCATGGTATCACTCGGATACTTCAACCCATACATAAACGACAGCCTAGAAACTCTTGACTGCCCCGCTTTGTCTTTCCACTCTTCTCTGCTCTTCTGCCAGGTAGGAAGCCGCTGTGAGCGGCACAGCCTCAGCGAGTTTTTTGTCTCTTTTCATCTGTCTGTTTTTTCCCCTCCTCTTCCCTGCTCTCGACCTCCCAGATAATGAAATACTCAGAGCAGCGCATCCCCACACTCAACGAGTACTGCGTGGTGTGTGATGAGCAGCACGTCTTTCAGAACGGCTCCATGCTCAAGGTGTTTCATTATATATTCTTTAATGAGAATTTTCTTCTTTTGGTGAATAATACAATTTTATCATCCTGTGAATATAAGACCATAACAGAGCAGAGCTGTTCTTTCTAATAATTCTTTTCCCCGTAATAATTGTAGTATTTGATTTTTTTTTTTTAAGCCTGCGGTTTGCACCAGGGAGTTGTGTGTGTTTTCTTTCTATACACTTGGAGTGATGTCAGGGGCGGCAGAAGAGGTTGCCACGGGAGCTGAGGTACGTCCATTGGTTGGTGGTGTTCACGCTTCCCCAGAACACACGAGTAATTGCATTTGTGCGCATAATAGATCTACCAAGCTTCATGTTTGTTGAAAGTCACTTCAGTACAAGAATATTTCCTTTCCATCCTGAGCTACTGGTGGTACGAGCTCTGAAAACCCTAAGGTTGTTATATTTCATTATTGTTGATGGAATGGCATGAGATGAGATCCTGTGTCCTGTTTCGGGGGTAATTCGGCAGGTGGTGGATCTGCTGGTTGCCATGTGCAGAGCTGCTTTGGAATCTCCTCGAAAGAGCATCATCTTTGAACCCTACCCATCGGTGGTGGACCCCAACGATCCCAAAACACTCGCCTTCAATCCCAAGGTAACTGGGCATCTTCATTCATAACATCGATTTCATAACATTCATAATTCAGAACCTCTGGGTAAAGGAGTAAAGCCAAATTTCAAATGTCCCCCACAAAGTAAAAAAAAAAAAACGACAAAAGCTACAACAAAAATCAAGCTATTGCATATAATCTTAAATATCTAAAATGAAATAAATTCAATCAGAACCGCTTTTTAATAAAAAGGTTATGAGTCAATTAAATTCTTTTATAAATAAAGTTTAAATTCAAATAACCAAACCAAGGAAAAATGTCAAAGGTTCCACAAAGGGACATTTCTGAGATCTGAAATCCCCCCAGAGTGGGATTTGATATATATGTTTTGAAATTCATATATATCACATCAAATTCAAAAGCACATATGATGATTTTCACAACTTAATCGAGTTTTCCTTAACTAAGTATATTAGGTAGTTGTTAATTAGAACTACTTTTATTCACCAGTACTTGTCAGGCACAGGTATTCACTTTGGATGATGAAAACTATGCTGCTGACTGCACATGGGTGCACAGACATGACTGACAACCATGGAAGCCATGCAGTAGAACACAACAGCACAGCTGAAGCATAGTCTATCTATATTCTCACATTCTACAAACACACACTCATTTTGTGTAACCTTTCTTTGTCTTATGAAATACATATTTTATGCACTGGTTCCTTTTAATATAATTATTTTAATCTTTATTCAATTAAATTGCCAACCCAAATTTGTCAACCTTATTTGACAAATTCCATAATTATTGTCTCAGAAAAGTAAAACAGCATTTAAAAGTCTCAGTAGAAAACTTGTAGTAAAGGACCTGGGTTCAGTGGAATGTTTTAATTATAGATTAAATAATCTTCATAATCAACAACAAGTTATTGGATGAATACCAACATTAATTGACTTAGTGAGCTGTTATGGCTCATCTATTATATAAAGATGAAATGAAAATGAGAATGAAAATGGCCCATATAGTTAACTCTTCAGGTCTTCTATATAAAACCAGGTAGGATTGTTTGTTGCCCAGATATATTTTTGCAAACTCTCCTTTATGATTATGCCTCACTCATTTTTAAAGGGATCAATTATATATGCCTTTTTCATAAGTAACACAGTTTCCTGGGGTATTAATGGAAAGCCACAAGGATTAAGCATTACAGAATCTTCCTCCCACTATCAGAGCTGCCCTGTTTAAAAAAGCCAGTTTGAGTATTAATAACTTAATAGTGCAATGTAATATAATATTGTAATAACAGTTTTACTTTCCAACACATTGTAATTGCTGTGTAATAGTGGATTGCAGTAGGGCAACAATTACATGCAATAACAATGTAAAAATATGTAAGTACCGTGTAATAGTGTATTTTAATACAGTATAATAAGGGTAGTCATTTCAAATAAAGTATTAATTCAGAAAAGCTGTGTTTGAAAATGATTCCACTAAAATTATTCCACCAAATACTGATTTCTAAACTATTAAAACATTTGTGTTGTTTAAAAATTAATATGAACTTATTTTAATATGCATTAATCAGAGTGTTAATCAACAGTGTGGTATTTTGACCAGTTGTCAGTTTCTGCAAATAAATACTATAAATGCATTTGGGAGAAATGTCAGTAGTTTATGGAATAAAACAAAAATGTTCATTTTACTCATACCAGTAAAGAGTTATAATATATATGTTTACTCATAACAGTAAATAGTTATATATATATAATAATATATCGTAATATATATATTTCATAATATATATATGAAATTAAAAGTATACAATATACCATTCTTTTTCTTTTTCTTCTTCTTTGTTTCTTTGGAAACCTTGTGTTTCATTGAAGTTCTTGAAAAAAATTGTATTACCTACTTTGTCTTCATTCTGAGGATCTCTCTTAAATCCACTAATTTGTACTGTAGGAATAACTGGATCAATATGTTTGCTAATAGTCTGTGTGATTTCAGAATAGCCTTTGCTTTTACAGTTACTTAGAAAATGGTGTTCTGTGAAGATGTGGACACAGACGATCTGTGCATGTCATCATTAATCACTCCTGTCCTATTTTCTCGTAATTGCTTTTTGTTTGCACTCTGTATGTCTCTTTCTATGGCTGGCTGGTCACAGAAGAAGAATTATGAAAGACTGCAGAAGGCGTTGGACAGTGTGATGTCCATCCGTGAGATGACCCAGGTACGTCTGTGACCCAGATCATAAGAACATAACAGCAGCATTGAAACCCAGTGCAGAACCTCTCCCATGTGAGCTTCAGCTGAGGAGTCTTTTTCGAAGCAGGTTTATAAGTATGAGGGAGGAGGGTGTTTTTGGTGTCAATATTTCGTGAGTGTGTGAATTTCCTTGGATGTGCCTGTCCTGAGCCTTTGGTATGAACGCATGACGAATGAGCTCGTGTTGTGTATCCCTGCGCCCATTTATTCACAGGGATCATATCTAGAGATAAAGAAACAGATGGATAAACTGGACCCTCTGGCTCATCCACTCCTGCAATGGTGAGTGACAAACTACTGATAGAACTGCACATGTTACATATTTCTGTTCTGTAGTTCTGGGTATTATAATCTTACACACACACACACACAACAGAGTTTCTGTTATGTGTGTGTGT
>JAOYMR010000026.1:15104025-15120194 GCA_025802075.1 Tenebrosternarchus preto
TTTTTTTTATATCAATTTTTAATGAGCTATTTTTGTGCTTGTTTGCTGTGTGCAGGATAATATCCAGTAATCGGTCTCATATCGTCAAACTGCCTCTGAGCAGGGTACAGTATAAAGATCATGTTAAAGTACAGTATAAAGATCATGTTAAAGTAAAGATCATGTTGAAGTACAGTATAAAGATCATGTTGAAGTGATGCAGATAAAGTTCAGCCTGAATGTGTTACGATTTTGCAGGCTGGTGTTATTCAGTCTGGTTGTTTGCTGATCCTCTTCCTTGCCTCTCTGTCTGTCTGTTTAGCAGTTGAAGTTCATGCACACATCTCACCAGTTCCTGCTCCTGAGCAGCCCGCCAGCTAAAGAAGCCCGCTTTCGCACGGCGAAGAAGCTGTATGGCAGCACCTTTGCATTCCAGTGAGCCGCTGTCTCCTCAGTTACACACCCTGCAGTAACACTGTTTCCGTAGTAACACACCTCAGAGTACCACTGTCTCTGCAGTACCGTACCACGCAGTAGCACACCTGGGACTACCACTGTCTCCACAGTAACACACCCCACAGTACCACTGTCTCCACAGTAACACACCCCACAGTACCACTTTCTCCACAGTAACACACCCCACAATACCACTGCCTCTACAGTAACACATCCCACAGTACCACTGTCTCCACAGTAACACACCCCACAGTACTACTATCTTCACAGTAACACACCCTGTAGTACCATTTTCTCCGCAGTAACACACCTCCTCAGTAACACACTCTGCTCACGTTACGCCCCCCCACAATAGTCAGGCTCTGATTCAAAAGCATACCTTTTTCTTTTTTTTTTGTCAGTGCTATAGGACGAAAATGTCTTTTAGCGACTTTTAGCCAAGAAACAGCAAGGTTGAACATTTTCTTTCTAATAAACAGCAATTAATCATACTGGCAACATCTGAATTTGGAGCCTGCACACTGCTTGAAACCTGGAGACTATCTCTAGATGTTCTAAATTTGGAAATCAGATGGGGGCTAAATTTTGCTCAGCTGGGACACACAAGGGCTTTGAGGCCTTTTTTCAGCTTCACTTCACTGTTCTTAGAAATATTCTGCAATCTCGTTGTGGCCTCGTGTTCAGTTTTAGATTTTCTAACAGAGTAATGATGAGCCTGTCAGAGATTCCAAAGCAGCAAACAAAGGCTCAATGTAAATGTCTTATTCTTGTTTACAAGCAGAATATAAAAAAAAAAAATAAAATTCTAATCATTAATATGTAACAAGGTCGACACTGTGTCAGGAATGTGACGCACTACTGTTACACTGCAAGCCTCCATGTGTGTGTTACGTGCTCCCTTTGGTGGAGAATCAACAGCCTGCTAAACGTGTGAACAGTAAACATGAAAATGTGAGAGTTAACAAACTAAAAGCTACTTCACAATCAAAAATTATGCTATATATGTTTGGACTTTGAGTGCACAGGCAGTATTCAAAGATTCAGGTCTTATATTTTCTATTTCTGTGCTTCTCTTTGTGTTTCTCTCTCTCTTTGCACCACTCCAGTGGTTCCCATATAGAGAACTGGCACTCTGTTCTGAGAAATGGACTAGTCAACGCCTCTTATACCAAACTGCAGGTATGTAAATAAGATCAGTCAGCTGATCTAAGATACAGCATCCCATTGGACAGCTTGTGCTACCCTGCGTCCACGTTACCTGTCCAGCTGATCCAGTGCCAGGCTGCAGCAAGTGGGGGGTTTAACTGTTACCTGCTACCCTAACTGATGTTATGCAGAGTGTGGAGTCAGCTAGGGGTCAAGGATAAGGTTTCACTGAGGGTTAATGAGGACCAAAGTGAGTAATTAGGTAGATTAAGACTTTACCGGTCATAATTCTTTACTGACTAGTCCGTCAGGCCACCCAGTACTGAATACCTTTGTGTCTTATATGAATCAGTTAAGAAGTTGATATTAGCCATATTATACACGTGTGGTATGTTCCACCAAAAAATGTGGACCATTGTGTAGAACAGAAATATCCTGTTGAACAGGTATATTACTTACAGCAAGCACTAAATTGTCCTCAAAATCAATACTGAGCACGGCACAGTATCCTGGAACCTCATGTATCTTCTGTGTTTCACAAATGCCTTACGTTTCTTCTGCTCACGTTTCTGAGTTTCATCTTCCTCACTTTGTCTATAGATCATGTTAATTTGCTTCTTTCTGAGGTCGCTGCTAATGGATAATTACGGCCTTTCGTCAATCACGGTTACGCCGCTTATTGTTTAACACTTGACTCCAGGTTATTGCCTTTATCGTCTCATCATCTTATTGTCGTCATCACCGTCACTGTTGTCATGTGCTCTGCGTCATCACCGTCGCTGTTGTCATGTGCTCTGCGTCATCACCGTCACTGTTGTCATGTGCTCTGCAGACCGTTTTCTGTACTTTCATTTACCAACTTGTATCATGGCGTTATCTCTCTGCTCTCGTTGATTGTGTTTCCTTTCTCCCTTTTTGTTGTCGTTGTGTGTATAAATGGCAGTTTGGGGCCAATGATACATGTAAAGTGCAACATTTAGCTGTGGTGTCAGCACTTCACAAAATGAATGATTGTGCCAGAATTCCCTGTGAACGGCAGCAAAAATGATGCTTGTGCTACAAGCATAAAAACTTTGGGCACCTGGACGTTCCTGATCAACCGACAGCACTTCAGCTTTCGACGTCTACCTTTTCCTGAGTCTTGTTTCTGCTTCGGAGTGTGTGCTGGTGCGCGTGAACGTGTGCTGTGCGTGTGTGTGTGCTGTGTGTGGAATGTTTACACTCTTGGTGACTCTCGCTGTCTTTGACCCCAGCTGCATGGAGCAGCATATGGGAAGGGCATCTATCTGAGCCCCATCTCCAGCATATCCTTTGGCTACTCAGGTAAGGACCCACCGCTGTTACTGCATTACAACCACCGCCACACCCAAACCCCAGTGCTGTTGCCGTGGTGCTAGTGAAGACGTCTCGCGGTGTTGCCCGGTGCAGCCAAGCATGTGTTGAAGGCACATGTCTTCAGTCTCCACTCTGTATTCCTGGATGGTTTTATTCGATTTTGGATACAGCTACTGTGCGTTTGACGCACTTTGCTGAGTCGAACCCTTTCACCATTACAACACATCACTTGCGAGCTGGTTTTTTTTTTTCACAGCTTGACTGGATTTCAGCTGGTATAATTTAGTTATTTCTCATAGAGAATAATGTTCAGCCTGTAAACCCGAAAATATAAATATGTAAATAATAGAAGCAAAATGCATATTAAGCAACTTTGTAGTTTTAAAGAATTAAGTGATTTTTTTTCTCTGACTTTAGCTTCTACGTTTCTGCTTTATGGCTTCTGTGACAGTTGAGAAACAGTTTGTGCTCTGGATGCTGTGATTTATTTATTTATGACTCTATTTATTTGAAAGATATGCCTGAATCATTTGTGAGATAAGCCAAAAGCTTTTTCTGTTTATTCACAAGCAGTCCCTTAGTAATACAGTCACAGCAGCGTTCGACACACTATGCTTCAGCATTTACACAATCTTACGATCTCAATGTTAGTAAGTTCTGAATTAAACAAGAACTGGCAATCATTTACATTTTAACTTCAGTTCAAACTAATAATACAGTAGCACACATTGCATGTCAAACATCAATTATTCTAATGCAATATGCATTGCTGTAGACCATTTAATGTAAATGGTGTCACACGTTTAATACTAAGTTCACTTTGTAATGTAAACGGTTGATTCACTAATTCAGATTGTGATCTGCAAGCTCTTATATTTGTTTAGTCATGCATGGGCTTTAGTGGAAGTAGTTTAAATGAAATATTGTATGAGATGGTATTATTCATGGAGCTTCAAAGGTCTGTTATGTATGTGTAGTTTGTATGTGTGTATGTGAGTGTGTGTGTGGCTGGCCTGGTGTGTCTGTGTGTCTGTTCTTGCTTGTGTACATACGTATGTATCTTTTGTGTAGGAATGGGTAAAGGGCAACACCGAATGCCATCGAAAGATGAACTAGTCCAGCGCTACAACCGTATGAACACAGTCCCACAGGTACAGGTCTGTCCCAACCACAGCTCAGTGGCATCGTGCATCATTTAAAGGCTTTACGATCACACAAGGATTGCAGAGATTTGGACATGCTTGCATCTCTCTCTCTCTCTCTCTCTCTCTCTCTCTCTCTCTATAGAGTCGCCCCATTCAGTCTCGCTTTCTGCAGAGCCGGAATCTGAACTGCATCGCTCTGTGTGAAGGTGTGTGGCTACAATGGGTGTCCATCCTTGGGCTCCAGGGGCAGTCAGGGAAACAGTCTGGCATTTACAGGGCAATTCTGGGCTGCTTCGTACAACCCCCCCCCCCCCTCCCCAGTTGTGCTCATGTGACAGAACTGGAAAGCGCCATCTTGGTTTTTCTGTGAATTTCAGCATGATTGCAGTGGCCTGAAGCAATGCTGGTAGTTCTGCCTCCTACTGCTTGATAGATGTTAGTGTAGATTAGTGCAGGAGATAAGTTATTCTCTCTGTTTGGTCTGGCCTGCAGATGTTTTGAATTTGCAATAAGACATTCATCTGAAATCCTAGAATAAACCATGAAACACTTTTTTTTTTTACTTTAATACTGCAGGAATAACTACATAATAAAGATATAATACAATATTTCAATTGTTGAGTATGAGGTCTGAAGTTGAACCATGACATTATAGTTGTAAAATCTTTTCACAGTTATAACATCAAAGGACCTCCAGAAACATGGAAACATCTGGGTGTGTCCAGTTTCTGACCACGTGTGCACACGCTTCTTCTTTGTGTGAGTATCTGTTAAAAGATTTGCATTTGCATATATATCTCTGCATGGTATGTTTGCTTATAAGTTGTACAGTCTGCTTGAGTGTCTGTAAACCTATCTGGTCTCTCTCTCTCTCTCTCTCTCTCTCTGTCTCGCTCTCTCTCTCTCTCTCTCTCTCTCTCTCTGTCACCCTCTGACAGATATGAGGATGGCCAGGTAGGAGATGCCAACATTAACACCCAGGAGCCCAAGGTACAGAAGGAGATCATGCGTGTGATTGGCACTCAGATCTACTCCAGCTGAGAGGGGGTTTCCTGGGGCCATGTGCAGGGGCTCTGGGCGCGTGGTGTCGGCCCCTCGCCACAGAAGCAGCCAGATGAGGCTCTGCCTCAGCTTCCCTCAAAGCGCAGAGGCAGAAGAGAGTCGAGTGTATCTTTCTCCCTCTCTTTTTCCCCTCCTGGGCTCCCTTCTCCCTTTGATCTTTTTCTTCTCCTGTCTTTTGTGAGGAGGTCTGGATGTGTGTACCCTCCCCTGCTGTTGGGTTTGCCATTTAGGGTGCCTGGGCCTGTTAGACCCTCCTCCTCCCCAGCAGGAAGTGAGATAAAAGCAGTATTGGCAGAGTCAACTTCACATGGAACTCTTTGTGGCATATGTGCCGTGGTACAAAGGCCTGCCTCTGTGACAGGCTCCCTGCTCGGACACTGCAGCTAGTGATGACTGCTAATGAGAGAGCAGAACTTCGCAAGACTCCTCCTCGCGCTCACACTCCTGTCCCAATCCCCTCCCTCCCCTACTAGACTCCTTCTAAAGCAGATAAAAACGCCTGATTGGACGCCCAAGTCTGTCAGTCAGGCTATCCTGAATTCACCCAAGCATGGGATGCTATCACTCAGTCTTCTCGTGCTCTCTCATTTCCTCTCAGAGCTAGGCTTCATAACTCTATAACACTTATCTACACTGCTGGACTCTATAGTTCGCCAACTCCCTCATTGCCTATTGCCTCTGAATGTTTATCATTCTGAATATCCATAAAAAACAAAGTAATTTAAAAATGTTTATTACATTTTTTTTTTAGTCTGTGTATTGTAAGTGATGGATCCACATGCACACTCTTATTGTGTTTGTAAAAACATTATCCTCTTGATCTGTTTACTTTCATACTCTTTCAGTAATGACACATACTAATATCCAACATACGGTTATCTTTGGAGTTGCTTTTGTTCAACGATTCTTTCTGGTGAAATCAATTTCCTTTCTTTTGTCTCCGGTGCACAATATGACAGAAATGCACGCACAAACATGCAAACACACACACACACACACACACACACACACACACACACACACAATCGTGCACATGAACACACACACATGCGCACCCACCCAAACTGTTTGCACGTGCACACACACACACACATTAGGAAGATGTTTACTGCAATTTGTCAGAGTGAGCTTAGATGCATCTGTTGAAAAATGAGAGAACAAAAACGTATTATTGCTCACATTTAGAGTTCCTCCACCTAATGACTGCTTTCTTTAAATGCATTATGTCCTGGGTGGAGGATCCTTGGAGGGGGATGCCGTTTCCCGTAAGATGAAACCAACTGCTCTCCATCTCTCTCCTCCGCTCTGACATTTCTTACCGGACGTCACGCGGCTGGTCTCTTCTTGTATTGGGATTGGTCAGGCTGTCATCCTCTGAATGTCCAACAGGCAGAACCGGGCCTGTTTTTTGCTAAAGCTCATGTTCTCTACATCCTTTTGGCTCACGCGGCCCGGTCCTGAACCGCGTGCAGCTTTCCCAAGACGATCTGTCCACGTTTGAGTTGTGGTGTTCTGCCGGTAGAGTCCTTATCAGACTTCGCACTTAAAATGATGCAGCTGGGGCAGATCTCGTACTAAAGCACCTTCTCTTTGATATCTTAGTTCAGTGGGACTTCTGCGAATGTCAGGAGGTTTTTGTTCGTTTTCAGAGAAGCAAAGAGATTGTACAGAGAATCTGTGGGTTAACGGCAGATGAAGAAGAAGCTTAAGAGGAACGCCATTGCTCTGGTTCTGTCTCGTGGTCTGTGAGTTGTGCTTCTACCAGTCGGCCCAGTAGAATTCTGTCGTATCGTCCTTCTTGTGTGTCAATGCTCTGTGTAAATCGAGGTCATGAAAGCGGCAAAGTGAAAGACATAATAAAACATGTTTTTTGCACAATTTTAGACGTGATTTTTTATTTTTTTTTTATCCCCTCCATTTTTAGAGTAATTTTGTTAGCATTGTGATGCTTGTAAACATGAGTCTGCGTTTATCTCTGTTGTCCAGCAGGGGGCCATCCGTCCCCATTGATGCTTGGAACACTCCCAAAAGCTTCAGTTCTCAGAATGACGTCTGTACTGCAGGCCTGTTGTGAAGTGATTCGTTCCTTTTTTATTTATTTTTTTTTTTTTGTTTTCCTCGTTCTTTGTGTCTTTGTTTCTGTCTGCCTGAAGGTCTTTCTTTGTTTTGTACCCAATTTTTGTACCCGGGGTTTTTAACCGTTGCCAGTTCTCACCTGCTATTTAAATCTCCCCTGTAGTTGAGCTCCCATTGACATGGGAGAGTGAACAATAGCACCTGCTTCCTCCACAACCCTGGAGGACAGCTGAGCGTGTTTAGAGGAGCGCGCTAACTGCCCTGTTGTGTATACTAACATACGCTGCACTTAAGTAGCTTGTTAAGCTGATCCGGATGCTGTTACTTGGTACGTTGGGCTTTGTTTTACGAATAAGACCAGGATGAGAACAGAGCCTACGGCGTCCGTGCAGTACACCACACTTACACGCACTCCGTGATGCCAAGCACGAGCGTAACGGAAGCGAAACACACACTCCGACGTCACCGTCGTCTCTGACATCCACTCAAGACTCCTTTTACTCACAGGGGGACTAGTGTCCCAGTCAGGCAAGCCTGGGCTCAGGGGAGAGATCAGACATGTGTCAGACTCTCCTCCGCCGTCTCTCCCACACAGCTGTCTGTCTGGCACACTCTGCAACTCCCCAGCACAAAGACCCACTGGCTCTCCCTCGCGTCCAGTAGGGGGAGCTCTGGTGCCGTAGCCTATTGTCCACAACGGCGGGCTCTCGCGTGCGCACACGCACACGCACACGAGCTCTTAAGCGCACGCATAATGCCTCTGCTTGTTTTGTAGGATAAAACTTAAGGGCACAGGGTTAGAAGAGATGCCCTGCTCTCTCTGTGGTGTTATTCCTCTCCTCTCCTCTCCTCTTCCCTCTCTCTCTCTCTCTCTCTCTCTCTCTCTCAATGTGGTTCTCCTGTCTCTCTCCCTACCTATGTAATCACAGACACACTCTGATTCAGCTACAAAAGGCCCAATTAGGTTGGGTTGTTTAATCACGTGTGTGCCCGTTCAAGAGAGAGGCCGCTTAGCTTGCACGGAAGACAACTCTGACGGAGAAGGTCAACTGTGTAACAGGCCACTGAGGGCTCTACTTACTCACGCTCTCTCTTCAATATCATGGACCGTAGTGAAATAAAGATCAGTACAGACAGACGTGAACTACCCCATTCATTACCACCATAAACATGAATAATTAATGACATGCTTCTATATGTCTCATAAATTCATAACAAATTCCCTCCTACATGCATAATTCATTCAGTGCACTGTTCAAGTTGGGAGTGGAAGGTAGATTTACCTGTATTATGTAGCCCAACACATCACTGATAACAGGATTCACCTACTGAAAAGTATCTGAGATCATTACCATCATTCAGTAATATTGACTCAGCTGTGAGAGTGGTAAAATGGTGACTTTATTGTGTAGCCATTGCTGGCCTTGTCTGTGAGTTTCAATGACCCCGAAGTTGATGCTTTGCTAAGAAAGAAAGAAGAAAGACTATTGAAAAGGGTTAGAGCCCTCAGACAAGCTCTGGTGACTAGCAATGCTAAATGGTCAGTTCTTCAAAAAAACCATAGCGGTAGCCTTCACATTTATCTGAGGACTGTGTCAAATATAAAAAAAGTAAATAAAGTCAACTGAAAAGGATTAGGATGTCTTTACAATTTCCCTCGGAGCATAGAATAAAAAAAATGTAAGATTCTCATGTACAGCCTACACAGACACACACACACACACACACACTCTCTCTCTCTCTCATTGTTTGAATGATTGAATGTCCCTGTATTTCTTCACCTCAGGCAGTGAAAGAGAAACAGAGAGAGGAAACAAGTTCAGATTCCACAAACTCAAAGTGAGAATGAACTGGTGACCACAGCGGGAGGGTGTGGAGAGAATCACACACATACACACACACACACACACACACACTCATGCACGCCCACATGAAGCTAACAGCTGGGTGGGTAATGTTTTGTGACATGGCCACGCTCTGTGCCCTTCTGTCTCAGTGACTTCCAGGAGATGCAGCAAACAGCCATCGTCCACCTGGTACATCTTAATTACACACACACACACACACACACACACACACATACGCACAATCTTGGAGGAAACCGTGTGTCACACAACTGCTGTGACGCACTGACACAAAGCAAGTGTATGTACAAGACATGCACAATTCATAAATTCATCATACTTCCTTCCGTATCCAGTCAGCACACATGCACACACACACACACACACCCGGCGCGCTCTCATGCGGAGCCCACCTCCATGGTTTACACAATGAGGAGCTGTTTGCTCCAGCTGCCTCTTCAGAAGCCTTGGTTTTCATCTGGGGCTACAGGGAGGAGTGAAAACCTATATCAGTCTCTCACCATTCCCCCTCGCTCTCTCTCTCTCTCTCTCTCCCTCTCTCTCTCTCTCCCTCTCTCTCTCTCTCTCTCTCTCTCTCTCTCTCTCTCTGTTGTCATGACAGGTGCCTGGGGTGATGACATGCCATAGATTCCTTGGCCCTTGTGACACACACACACACATACACACACACAATTAACCCAGGCAAAAATTGGCATGTGTGCATGTGTGTGTTTGTGCTTGTGACTGTGTGTGTGTGTGTATGTGTTTGTGCTTGTGACTGTGTGTGTGTGTGTGTGTGTTTGTGCTTGTGTGTGTGTGTGTGTGTGTTTGTGACTGTGACTGTGTGTGTGTGTGTGTGTGTGTTTGTGCTTGTGACTGTGTGTGTGTGTTTGTGCTTGTGACTGTGTGTGTGTGTGTGTGTGTGTTTACCTTAGCTTCTTCACTGGTGTTCCAGATGAAGGATAAGGCGTTAAAAGCAACTTCATCCACATTACTGACACCACTGAACACTTCTTTGTAGTCAGCTGGAGAGAAACACGTCAAAATGAGAAACCATCACTCTGCACTGGTGGAACAGACGAAACACATCACTGACTGAGAAAAGAACTGCTGGACTGGAGACTGTACACATCACACTAGCACTGTGGAATAGTTACCAAAGGCAACTTAGACTTTAGGCTGCTAGCAGTAGTTCCTATTAACATTTGTTCATCTGCTATCATTTGAATGCTTTATGTGTGTGTGTGCGTGAGTGTGTGTGTGCATGTGTGTGTGGGTGGGTGTGAGTGTGTGTGTGTGTGTGTGAGTGTGAGTGTGTGTGTGGGTGTGTGTGTAAGTGTGAGTGTGTGTGTGGGTGTGTTGAACACACTGATGTCAATGTCCCTCTTAGTGTGTGAGTGTGTGTGTGTGGGTGGGTGTGAGTGTGTGTGTGTGTGTGTTGAACACACCGATATCGATGACCCTCTGCTTGGCGGTTGGCTGTCGCGCGTGCCAATGATTCCAACACTTTAGTTGCATCTCAGGACTCTTCTCATTCTCAAACACGGCCATGATTACCGTCTGTGAGTGGGAAGAACACACAGGAAGAGTAAAAAGAAGAGAGACAGGGAGGGAAAGAAAGAAATAACAAAGAAATATTACAAATAAGGCCGTTTATAGTCTTCCCAGTTTTGTAATGTTAGTTCATAACAGCTCTGTGCACTAATACCTCAGGTTATGTCCTTTGTCAGTGTCTATTGGTTAAGTAAGTGTGTGTGTGTGTGTGTGTGTGTCATGCCTCTCCCTCTCCATCTCTGAGGCTTTAGTCATCACTTGTTTTCAGGCTAAAGGCTACAGGCATGATTTGCACGCACAGGTGTACTCTGGGGAGGTACAGGTGTACTCTGTGAAGGTACCATTACAATTAGTCCTTAAACCTCAATGCCACCACACACGTCACACTTTACAACAAAAATGTTCTCCAAAAAAACCACACCTCCAATAAGGCACTAAACCCTGTGATGTTTGCAGAGAGGAGCATTAACTGTTAATCTCAACGAATTCAAAGAATGATTGTAAAAACATAAATGCATGATGAAAAAAGTTTCTTTGGGTTTTTTTTTTTAACATGTCGCTATTGGATCATTATGTAATATGTGAAGGAAGGTCCACAGCTATCAACCCGTCTATCAACCACAGTCCAGTGATCCACACAACTCACTCTAGGGTTTAACCAGCTCACCGATCCCACTGATCTGATGTACTGATTTCCTCAGAATGGAGCTGTTTAGTCTTTTGTCTTTTTAAAACTTTTTATTGCCAGATGGTTTTTAAAAAAATCATCTTGGTAGAGCAGGTCATGTATGGGTAGCGTTTATACTTGACATGGAAGGTTTTCTGGAGAAGATCGTTGGAGTTCACTCACCTTGACCTTGCTGGGGACCCCGGAGGTGGCCTCCACCCCCTGCAGGGTGATGGGGTAGAACTGGCCCTTGTTCAGGTACACCATGGGCACCTCCGTGGTCTTGGTCTGAGAGGCTTGCGGAGCTCCCAGGATGAACTGAAAGTCATTCCTGCGAATACAAACCAGCACAAGAGCAAAGGTGTAAGGGATCCTGGTCCAAGTGACTGTGGACCACTCTAATCCTGGCAAACTATGGTAGTTTGAAATCTTGAGAGGGAGAGAGAGAGGGACTGAAATAGAGAGGAGTGACATTGTCGAGTGAAGGCAGACTCTTCTCCAGTGTGGCTCACCTGTATCTGTCAGGAGACGAGTTTGAGTAGCTGTCCGAGTATACAGGGCTGGGGTGACCCGCAAAATCACTGCTGCTGTATCCCAGAGGCTGTTTTCATGGAAAACAATAGTATGTCAATTATTAGAGACATTAATTAGAATCCATTCTGTGACTGTTCTCATTACACACAAATCCACTTCTGAGTCATTGCATGAGTCATTGTTTTGTTAGTAATTGTTATAAACCATATGTTGCTTAGCATCAAAATGCAAAAATCATTTTGTCTTGTCCTGTACGTTGAGTTTGGGAAACTCACTTCAGTTCCAGGGAAGGAGGCTTCAGGATGCCAAGGTTTCTGTGACGTGTTTAGCAGAAGAGAATCAAAGATGTTGTTGATCACTTGTTTGTCATAGCTTTCCCCCGCGCTAGTGCGGATGTAGCTGTTACTGCATGATGTCACTTGCTTCGTCACCTGGTCGGTGGAAATGCTCTCGGTCAGCATTTTCATGATGTGGGCGGAGTTCTCCAGAGTCGTCAGCTCGGGGGAGGAGCCACTGGATGTCCTGAGAGATTAAAGTGTAAAATAATTTGACTGCTTCATGTGTGGAACTTTATATTTTTTATGGCTGCTAAAGATTCATAGTTATTTGCAGCAAGAGCAGTCAAAGGTGGTGCTGCTCCCTGAAACACAGAGAGAGCAGGGAGAGAGCAGGGAGAGACCGGGGAGAGAGCGGTGAGAGAGCAGGGAGAGAGCAGTGAGAGAGTAGGGAAAGAGTGGTGAGAAAGAGGTGAGAGAGCGGGGAGAGAGTGGGGTGGGATCTGTTTGCAGACTAATCCACATCTCTCTCTCTGTTTGCTTTTCTCGCCAATGCCTGGACCGAGGAGAGAATCTCCAGACAGCAGTGTGTTTCACCAGGACAAAAGGCTGGTGACTAAGCCGTTTCTAGGGTGGGATGCAGTGGAGGGTTAGCACCTTAATTCCACTCTGACCTTGGCTAATCCCGCGCTAATCCCGCGCTAATCCCGCTAGCCCTCCCTCTAGACACAGGAGGAGCAGCAGAATAAAAGCTTCTTTTAGCTCAAGTTAATGTCAAGCTTCACGTCTCTGTTGTTTTGTGTCACGTCCAGTCAGACACACCTCTGCTCTCTCCCTTCTCACACACTAATGCCAGTATGAGATTCATACTGGGACCAGAAGTAAGAGGAACTGGTCTAGTGCATCACCAGAGCCGGTGGAGCACAGGGAACTTTGTTACTAGAAATAGAAGTTCAGTTTTTACCTGTCCATGTGTTTGAACGTATTACCACCACGTGAACAGGAACTCATTTTCTGCTCTTTCTGAGTCTGGAAAAATGAATAAAATAAGAGTTAATTGATTGTTCAATTAAATATTCATTAAGCAGTGTTTTATTTGTAATTAGTAAAAAGAACAACTCGATTCAGATGCGTAACCCTAACCCTCGTGTGTTAGGTAACATTCTGGGCTTTTTTGTGTTGATGGTTACCTTGCAGTTGTCGTAGATAAAGGAGCTGCTGGTGAGGTCCTCCTCCGTGGACAGCCGGGCTTTACTCTTGCTCAGGTCAGCAGGATCCACGTAGTTCCAGGTGTCCATAAGAAAACTGTCAGGGTAGCGCTGGAAGTTGAAAGTCTCGTTTTGCAAAATCATCAGCGTCCTGCAGCAAGACAGTGACAGAGAGACAGAGAAAGAGAGAGAGAGACAGAAAGAAGAGGGAGAGAGAGAGAGAGAGGAAGAGAGAGATGTACATTCACAATATATTTATATAAGCTGTATTGTTGGCAATATAGACATTCTATCCTGTCATTTCAATAAAACACATTTGAGTTGATTTAATTTAATTTGTTTTTTGTTTTGATTTGAAAAAGAGAGAGGGAGAAAGAGTTGGACAGAGAGAGAAAGACATGGAGAGAGAGAGGGAGAAGAGAGTGTGTATGTGTGTATGTATGAGAGTGTATATGAGAGAGAGACAGGGAGAGAGAGGGAGAAGGAGTGAGTGTGTATGAGAGAGAGAGTGTATGAAAGAGAGAGAAACAGGGAGAGAGAAGGAGATAGTGTGTATGAGAGGGAGAAAAAGAGAGAGTGTGTATGAGAGAGAGAAGAGAGAGTGGGTCTATGAGAGAGGGAGAAGGAGATAGTGTGTATGAGAGGGAGAAGAGAGAGTGTGTATGAGAGAGAGAAGAGAGAGTGGGTCTATGAGAGAGGGAGAAGGAGAGAGTGTGTATGAGAAAGAGAGAAAAGAAAGAGTGTGTGTATGAGAGAGAGAGAAAGTGTGTAGATTAGGAATGCAGTCCATTTGTTCTGAGGATAGTGGAACTCCTTCAGGTTTGGAGCCTGTATACAGGCCAGTTGAGCGTGTTACAGCAGAGAGCTGTGCTGTCACCACTGCGTCTCGCCCTGAGGCCGCAGCAGTTTCGATTGCAGAAACACAAATGTGCAGAGTCTTTGCATGTGTGTGGTGTGTGTGGCAGAAACACAGTCCACATGAACCTTCCCAACAGCTCATCTCCACACGACAAGAAGGACACTGCCGTTCTGTGTGGGTTCAACTGAGGCAGAGCCCTTAAATACCAGCTTGATGTTTCTAGCACAGAAGAGCCTGAAGAGAGCAAGTGACTGAGCATCAGGAGTGTCAGTCCACCTGACACTTGGTTTGGCCCTCAGCAGACACACACACACACACACACACTCTCCTTCCCTCACTGCCCCTTAAAATTTTCAGAACTGTTGTTCTAGAAGGTAACAGAGTGCAGGACTGTACTGATCTGAGTGCAGGACCGAGTTTTTGCTGCAATTCACTTTTGTGGTTTTCCTGAACAGAGAGAAGAGGTGCGGGACGTGCTGTCTGAACAGAGAGATGAGGTGCGGGACGTGCTGTCTGAACAGAGAGAAGAGGTGCGGGACGTGCTGTCTGAACAGAGAGAAGAGGTGCGGGACGTGCTGTCTGAACAGCCATATTAAGTGTCTGTATTACAGTGATACAGAGCCCCTAGCACAGCAGAAAGAGCCTCTGATAGACAGGTACTGTGATTATTCTCCATTACACGGCTCAGTGAACACTGAGTGTGTGTGTGTGTGTGTGTGTGTGTGTGTGTGTTGGTGTCGGTTATCTCTAAAAACTGCCCCATGTGTTTGTTCTGATGAGGGGCTGGTTGCCGATGGCGAGGAAGAGATGAGGTGTCACACCTCAGAGCAGCGAAACCACAGCTGACACCTCACGCAAAAAATGGCTTATTAAAAAACACCAAAACTGAACTTCCATGCTACCAACCAAACAGCTTCTATACGTCTATAATCACGTAGCATCTTTGTAATAATGACCTTTAAGAACTGCAGCAGAGTAATGATGGATATTGTGTGTATTCTTGAACAACAGCATCTACATTAAGGTTCAATTAATCACACATTGCCTGAGTTCTACAGTATAAACCAAATACTTTATAGCAAATGAAACTTACTCAGTCTCCTTGGTCATGTCTTTCCAGAGAGGCTGAAATAAAATCCTGAGTTTCCTGAGCTCTCCCCTCTCTTGAGTTTCCTGAGCTCTCCCCTCTCTTGAGTTTCCTGAGCTCTCCCCAGGTTGTGTGTGTCCTTGTCAGCCTGTGGTGAGAAACGCCAGCTGTGTTTATGTGTGTGTATGTCGGTGAGTGAGCAGTTTTGATTTGGACCTGTGGCTGCTCATGCATTTATCCGCCCTGACAGGTAGCTTTCCCACACTGGTGCCTGATTGGCTGATGGGCCAGGGCAGGTGTGTGATGCCACAGGTGGATATCCTCATTTAACCCATGCTCTGCTGGACAGAAACTTCACGTGAGAGTATGTGAATGGAACTCATTAACATGTGTAATAAAAGGTTGAGCTTTAGCCTCCAGAGGTGTGAAAAGCAACTTATTTACAATCAGAAACCAAAGGCTGAGCTCAGAAAAAAGACTTTTATCATGATAATGGAGAAGAGAAACATTTAATCTCACTTACACAGGGGATCAAACATTAAGAGGTTTTGGTTCTGGACTTCCATGTTTTCACCACAATTTTAAATCTTACCAACTTTTTTTTAAACAGTATTTATATTATTTTTTATTTTATTATTTTTAACAAAGGCAATTAATAATAAAACAATGTTTTTAGGAAAAAATTATTGCATTAAAATCATGGAAACAATAAAATAAAATAAAAAAATTCTGTGTATGTGAGCAAAGAACCACGACTGCTAAATAAGACACAAATGACACTCAAAAGAAATGAATCAAACACACAAGTGACACTCTAAAGAAATGAATCAAACACACAAGTGACACTCTAAAGCAACTGTGAATGAAACACACAAGTGACACTCTAAAGAAATGAATCAAACACACAAGTGACACTCTAAAGCAACTGTGAATGAAACACAC
>JAOYMR010000026.1:15133457-15150015 GCA_025802075.1 Tenebrosternarchus preto
ATCATACATCGATCACCCCCCCCCCGTCAGAAAACCCAATTTGGGTGGTGTGTGCGACATAATTTTTCTATGGTTTAAAAAAAAAAAAATTGGGCGGGAGGGGTTCGGCGACACCTCCCTGAAATGAGTTTTTAAAACTTGGGATGTCTGTTATAGGTAAATAGTTGTAAACATGAATTATAGCAAAAAAGTTTTATCTTACTAAGCCTAACTAGAGGATTTGTTTGATAGCCATTTTAGATTCAGCTTTCCATTTTATAATGTCACAGTTACTATTATATTGTTGTTAATCTAGCTAAAATCATATTCCACCTTGTACAGAAGAATCGATTTCCATTGCTCACGATTATGACTATTACTTGCTGTTGTCAGGAACCAGAGGCACTGCAGCTCACCGTAACTTACAAACAGATGCAAGAAGCATATTAGCCATTTATTGTTAAAAGTGGTTGTAACAGTCACTGAGGCTCAAAACGGACTATACTCAGGACTGCAAGACAGAATACCTTTCAAGCTAGTAGACCTCTAATGGAGACATTATTCTCAGCAGCAAGAGTCTTCAGAGACGTCCTTCGAGACGTGTGTTTATTGAAGTTAGATTCTAGCCGTCTGGCTAAATCTGCCTCGGTGTTTTGCTCATCACAACTCGACTGAGTTATATATGTGCATAGCTAACTAATTTCATACAGGATACACACTTACCTCAATCACCTGAAGGACTGGTATGTGAGAATATTATTTTCATGTGTGACAATATGTGCCAAACTAATGTAATCTGGATCTGGAGCTGATTGTACTGAGTTCCCAGATAAACAATGGAAAATGAATGAATGCATGGATGGGTGGATGGATGGATGAATTCAACCACACTGACCCTAACAGGCAGAGAGAAAGAGACACAGAGAGAGACAGGAAAGGAGGATGGGAGAAAGTGAGAGAGAGAGAGAGAAAGAAAGAAAGAAAGGGAAAAGAGAGATGCATCCTTATATAGTCTTACTCAAATGAGTATTATTACAGCATAATACGGATAAATCACTCCCTCACTATTAGCTTCAGCAAACCAGCTCTGCCCCAGTGCAGCATCAAAACAGTCTCTCTCTCTCTCTCTCTCTCTCTCTCTCTCTCTCACACACACACACACACACACACACAAATAACACATATATAGTATACCCACACAATAAAGTACCAGTGTGCAATGCTTAGTGACTGGGTGGGTGTGAGTGTGCACATGTGCGTCTGTATCCATTTCATCCATCACGTCGAATTTCTCCTTTCATTTATTCATTGTGTTTATGTTTACTGTTTACTGTTTGCTGTTGTTGTCTGTTGATACATTTTCTGACAGCTCTTGTTTCCATTACAAGTCCTCAATTAACACTCAGAAATGCAATTATTATGACAAGGTGTCTAATGTGGTCTGTGTGGGCACAGAATTAATTGTGATGGGGTGAATGTCAAAACACACCCCATACCACTCCCTTTTCTTTCTCTCTCTCTCTCTCTCTCTCTCTCTCTCTCTCTCTCTCTGTCCTTTCTTCTCCTACCCTCTCACAGTATCACCCTTTCACCACAGATATGACTCCATTTTGGTGGAAATGAATGCACTGAGGTTAGATGGACGGATGGACATAGTGACACACATACACACACACACACACACACACACACACACACAAATGGGGAGAGAGAGGGAGAGAGAGAAATGAGAGAGAGAGCAGCAGATAGCGAGAGTGGGCTGGACACAGAGGAGCTGCATGTCTAATGGGATTACATGACACACTTCATATTGTACCCAGGCCCCAGGGCTGTTGCCTGTCCTCCCCCTGACCCTGTGCTCCAAAACAGAGGCCACTGTCTCCCCCGACCCCTTGCTCCCTGCTCTCATACCTACTCACTGTCTTACTCTTGCTCACTCATTCTCTCTCTTTCCTCCTCTCCCTCTCGCTCTCTCTCTATCTGTCTCTCTCTCTCCCTCACTTTCGCTCTCTCTCTCTTTCTCTCTCTCTCTCTTCCTCGTCCTCTCTCTCTCTCTCTTCCTCGCCCTCTCTCTCTCTCTCTCTCTCCCTCTCGCTCTCTCTCTCTCTCTCTCTCTCCCTCTCTCTCTCTCTCTCTCTCTCTCTCTCTCTCTCTCTCCCTAACCCTCTCTGCCTCCTTCTCTTTCATCTTCTTTCTCATCCTCTCTCATCTTGACCTGTTACCTCGTTTTTCCTCCTCACTGTCTGTCTTACGCTCTTAACGAATAATGGCTACATCTAATCCTCTCTCTGTAACCACTTTTGCTCCATCTCTCCATCTTCATACAGTTTTCCTGTTTTGTTTTGGTTTTTTTTTTTTCTTTTTTCTTTGTCGTTGACTAGCGTTCACAGACTCTCCGTCAAACACAAAACACACTATTGTTGGAATATAGACAAGAAAACTACCCTCCTCCACACTGGCTGCCTGAAACATAATTCTACAAAGATGCACATACATACACACACACTTTTGGGCGACTTGAAAAGATCTGAAAGACAATGTTAATCATATTAATGGCCAGTAATGAGAGGCTGAGATGGCTCCTCCTGTGCTAGACTTTCCCTGACTAATGCTGCTCCCGTTTTCCCTGTTCTGTTGTTAGTTTACAGTACAGAACAGCTCCTTCCAGAACACTCCTTCATAATTGCCAGTGTTGAAATGTTACCGCTGTGTAATTCATTTGGGCTGAAAATATTTTGCAGGCTACTATTAAATGTTGCTTAGTGGATGATAACTTGTCTGTGTGGTTTGCCTGAATACTCACACATATACACAGACATCAGTTTTCTTGCTAGCAAAGTATATGAAAAGAACCACTGGTGAGGGTGGGTGGTTCAAAGAATTCTCTCTTTATGGAGAACCAATGATCCCACGATAATGAATGATCCCATGATGTCATACATTTGGAATTATGAGCTAATATGTATATATTACACTATACAAGTTACACTACCATGGTAATAGGCACTGTGCTGGGATGACTGCATCAAGCATAGGTGAATTTTAGACATGCTGATATCACAGTTGGGTTGAGAGTGGTCTGTCACTCCAATATATCCAATCAAGAGTTGCCGTGTGGTCAAAGCCTGACCTTTGATGAAGAGCTAAATGACCTAAAAGAAGTTTCCATGTAATTGATATAGACTCTGTGCAACATGGTAGATTGAGGTGAGCAGGGTGGAGGTGCAAGTTGCCTTTATTGGTGTCCACAGTGTACACACAGAGGAAAGACAGAAACAACCATGGCAGTTGTGATAGTTAGAGACCAAGCAAAACAGGAAGCTCAAGATTCAATGCTCACCAAACAACAAGACCAAGACACAGAGGAAGAGACACAGGTGAGGTATATGACAAGAGGGTCATAAACCAAACCAAAAAAAAAACATGGTGGAATAAACACAAGGAACCAAAGAGACACAGGAAAACAAGGTGGAGCAGATAACAAACTATCTCTAACACACAGCACCATGGGTGTGTCCTCTAGGTGCTGAATCCAATCCTCATCTGCAGCCTCTAAAGAAGCTGGTTAGGAGCAGTAACCCAGAGCACACACAGGCTCAAAAGCTGTGAGAGACCACTGGGTGCAGTCCTGGATACGGACTAGAGACGATGCTGGACATGAGGCTGAGCTCAGGACCGTAGGTGGGGCGACAAGACACTCGTAAACCAGGTGGTAAACTGGAGAACATAAGAGAGAGTCAGCGAGCAGAAAGGGCCGAAGAAGTAGTGAGGAGATTGAAAGGGAAAAAAGGCAATCAGGTGTCAGGCAGTGAGGCGGCTCAGCAAATCAGGTGGGTCTGGAGGCGTGGTCTTGAGCATATGGTACAGCGACGCCATCTTAGGAGCAGGTCATGATGACAGTGCCCTCTAGGAGGTAGGTTGTGGTGACAGTACCTTCTAGAAGGCAGGATGCAGAGAAGGTGCCGTCTATGCCAGAGACTGGAGACAGGGCAGCGTCCTCAATGCCAGAGACTGGAGATCATCCTGACGTGACAGAAACACAAACACGAAAAAGAGACCCCAGGCACCCTCATGTCAAGACACACGGGAGCCAGAGCTGTGATGCACAGCCCCATCCCCCCAAAAAAGAAAAAAATAAGCCCTGGAAGCCCACCCTTCTAGATTAGGGGGAGTCCATAGCAACTAGGACATTGGGCCATAATGGACCTAAAGCTCCTGGGACGGTGGGCAGGAAGGTAGAAGTGGAACATGAGCAGGCCAAACCACGAGCAGCTTGAGTGGAAGAGACAGAGCTTGAGGGGAAGGAGCAGTGTGTGTGTGGGCAAGAGAGAAAAGCAGCAGCTTCAAGTGAAGCAACAGACATTGGGCCAGACAAACAAGAAAACCTAACCTGCATTAGCTCGAACAACCCCCCTACCCCACCCCCACACAAACACACACAGAGTTCTGTGCTTGCGCTGCCCTCTGCTCCAGGATCGGGTCCTGCTCACTGCAGAATCTTGCCTCTGACAAAAGAGCTCAGAAACAGAACTTCCGTGACATCAGGACAAGTGGGATAACTTAAATACTGGAAGCTGAGCCTACCATCCACAAGCACACTTTTGCATGACCCTTCCCTGGTATACTCACCCAGGGTTGTCTAACACAGAGGGCAAAAGTGAAAGGCTCACCTGAATGAAAGGAAGAAACTAAATCTGTCAGGTATCTCAACCCCTCGTCCTGAGAAAGGACCTAACTCACTGTAACCTTGGTTGGGTGAGTGTTCTGTAGCCTGGTGGAGTGAGAGGCATAGGATACAGGTGTGAGTTGACTTTATTGGTGCTCATAGTGCACATAGTGCACAAAACAACCCAGGAGACCAAATGGAACACTAAAAATAGAAACTAAAGACACAAATGCTCACCAAATAAGACCTTAGGGAAAAGGTGAAGATGGACAAGGAACAGTCTGGGACAATGGGGATTATCACTAGGAAGTTTCATCACATGACAAAGGTCACATGACATGGGGACAAGGACGGAGTACAGAAACCAAAACAAATTCAAACGTGTCTACAAGAAGTTAAAAAATCTAACAAAGCGCAGGGCGAGTTTATCTATCGCATACATCATATTACATCATTTTTCATGTCAAAAACAACAAAGTGTCAGAATATACGAAAAAGAAAAGAGAAATGGGTAAACAGGCAGCGCATTACACACAAACTGACGCTTAGTCATTATAAATAAGCTTCTTTAATGTTGGCCTAAATACACCTCTCGTCGCACAAATGCGCAAAAATCTTCATTAATTTCACTTTGTCTTTCCCCTTTATTCTTTCAACAGGCTGGAGGTTCAGTTGTTCCCCCCAGTTTGATTAATTTAGTCTGCCTGATATTTCTCTCGGAGTGTGAGCACTAGCCGTTACATTGGAATGATTCAACATCTTTATATCCGAGCGTTAAGCACCATTCACACTTGTGCGCTAATTAATAATGTTATCTCCCAGCAATAAAATGCATATCAATAAAATGTCAGGAGATCTGTCAGTCTCTAAACAAGAACATTCCACGTGTCTGCTTAAGTACTCCACTTCTACTGCTCTCATCCTTAGTCTGATATTCATTCCTTCTCCTCTAACATCCCTTTGTACTGCTGCTCATACACACCCTCTGTGTCTCTCTATCATTCTGTCTCTCTCTCTCTCTGTGTCTCTCTCTTTTCTTTGTTACCCATTGTTTCTCCTTCTCTTTTCCTAATTGAGAAAAGATACAGAGAAGAAGAGTTAATTAATTGAAGGATCAGATAATTGATGTGGGTGTAGTGGTAGTGATGTAGGCAGTGGGTGAAGGGTGTGGGATGGGAGTATTCTACAGAAAGGGTGTAGTCGCAAATGGCTTTGAATCTATTACAGTAACTTCCAGGAGAGGCTTAGATGAGCTGCTGAACCAATCATTGCTCCCGCTGTGGTGAGGCTGTGCACTCGGACTCGGTGTGATCTTTAAGAAATAAACAGAGCTCAAAGTGATGGCAAATCGTTAGATGTGGGGAGCATATATATATAGCCCTTAGTCCCTCCTACAGTGTGTGTGCATACATCCTGCACATCCTACCAACCCTAGACTCTGAGCTGTTGTTTACCTGTTCTGAGTAGGGCCTGGTGTAAAGATTTCAAACCACAGTCTACTTCAAATATGTTCTGCTTCAGAGCTTGATTGCATGCTAAGGCTGGAAAGACTTTAGAGCAAATCAAATGATTTGGCACGTTGTGGTGAATACAAAGCAGAATTCCACAGAAAAATGAGGACGTTCGTGTTTTTTTTTTTTTTCTTTCTTTCCCTCGCTGTGTTATGTGAGGTGGTGCATGCAACAGAGCAAAGAATGTGTGTTTGTGTGTGTGTGTGTGTGTATGTATGTCTGTGTTTAAGTCTGTGTGTGTGTGTATCTGTGTCTCTGTCTGTGTGTGTGAGCTGTGTGGGCTCTCTGGAAAGGGAGAGTGTTTGTGAGTCACTGCCATCATCTTCAAACGTCATGCTACATTTATGCTGCACGTCCAAAACCAGAAAATGTTAAACACAGACCCTGTTGCCAGGGAGAGCCCACCCTAACCAACCCCATTAACATTTCCTGACAATAAAAGTGAAAACAAAAACAAAAAAAGCACTTTGCCCATTGCTCCTTCATCACCCATGAAACCTTAATGGTTTCCTCTCATCTGTAAACAAAAACAGACTTATTAAACCCCACAGCGACTGGCATTCTTGTGCTGACAATGTAGAACCAACACATAAGACCAGTTGGGACTTAAGTGGAAATAATTCAATAATGTTTTGTATGTATGTATGTTGTTGTGTATGCGTGTGTGTTCTTGTGCATCTTTGTTTGTGTGCGCTCCTCCTCCCCACCCCTACCACCCGACGCACGCGTGTCTTCCTTTCACTTAACGCAGTAAACTTTTTTTTACCTCTGATGTCTGAGCACGTGAGTTGACATTAACGTCAATTCAAGTCCTCGGGCATCATCAGCAGAAGTGTATCTGTACGCAGGCACGGTAGAGTGCCGAACAGGCTCAACAGCTGCACCGTCTCTACTGGGTCATTATTTGTCTGTGTACGCGCAGCAGCACCGATGTCATTGTGACGCCGGAGGAGCGGCGCATCTTTCATATGCACGCCTGGCTCGCACGCTCCCAACACAACATTAATTAGCATCTGACTTAGCGCTTTCATTTCACATTTCACTGACTAATGACTCTGAGATCTGCCCCTCGTTAATTCCCTAGTTTACCTGTCATTTCATTTGTATAATTATTCTTTAATTATTTCGCTCGCACAAGGTGCTGTTATCGGCACCAGCAAAATCTCTTCTGTAACATTATGGACTGATTGTTATGTTCTCCTCTTAGTAGAAAAACAAGCAAGCAAACAAACAAAAAAACAGCACAGTATAACAATTTGTTTTCGTCAGGTCAGTTTTAGTCTCTGACATAGCTTTTGTGCACGCGCACAATTACAACGGCATTTGTCAGGGTAACCACGGTGTTCAGAGAAATGACTGCATTGTTGTTTGCCACTTCCCGCAAACGCAATTAAATAGTTGGTTAATAGACCATGTGCTATGACAGCACAATGTCACAACACAACAGTTCTCCACAGAAGGTATGCTTACTGTAACTCGTTACTGTGAGAGACACTCAACGTCAAGCTGCGTGAGCGGTTTTCTGCCCAGTGCGTCGAAACTGAGAAATAATTAACAGCTTCACCATGACTCTGCCCTTTCTCTGTGGGGGTGCACGTTTACAGTGCGACGCCACTCTAAGATACGAACATGGAGAGAAACGCTAGCTTGCTCTAGGAGACCGATGCTTTGGCAGTTGGTGAGGATTCTAGAAGTCATTAGTTGCCAGATACCGGATGACTCATGGTAGTCCCAGAGACCTCTTGTTCATTTGTCTTTCATTTATTCATTCCACTCGCTTTTGCCGGATGAATGGTTTTTATGAGCTGCGCTTTGGAGAAAGGCCGTGGTGTCACTCGGCGGAGCGGGCAGCGCTGAAACCGTCTATAAACCGATAAAACCCTGACGTCAATAAGATGTAGCTTTTCAAAATGTTTGAACCCAAATATCTTCCTGCGCCTGCCGAAAGGGGATCCTCCCTTGCGCTTCTTCCCTTGTGGAAGTTTTGCAGAAGTCTAACCGTGAAAGCAAATTACGGCTTTAGAAAGACTTTGTCATTCATGTAGGGAAGAAGGTCAACAGTGACCTTGTTTCATAGACAATGTTCGTGCGTGTGCGCGTGCCTGTGTGTATGTGTGCGTGTGTTGGTTTTGGCTCACTATTCACTCTTAAATAAGCTGGAGTACTGTCAGTCCTCTTTGAGGTAGCTTCATGAATATCAATGCCATCTGGTTCTGGCAGTGCCTCTCTCTCTGTATACCTATTCTCACCCAGTGACAGCTGCACGAGAAGGTTAAATCCTCTTCCATTTATCATAAACAAAATTAGTGACACTCGGGGAAAAAAAAAGATTTGTTCTTCGAATATAAAGACAGATAATGCTCATCCGTGTTAATCATTCTGGAAACAGGTTGTTGAGGGTTAGTTGCATCAAAGCCCTCTGAGTACAGTGGAAGCGTTGACACACCAAAGTTAATTTCATATCTTATTGGCTTTCATTTCATATTTCATATTTTCCTCTTTTAAGCAACAGCGAATTTTGACTGTGTTCTGGAGTCATGCTTATATCTCAGTAGGGTCTGACTCCAGCTGCCAGCGTTTTGTGCGAGTAGTTTCACTCTTCGGCTCCCCCAGCTATACAGGTGCTTTGCTTTATACCAAGCCTGCCTGCAAACCACGTCAGCTCCACTCAAAGTCCGCCTCTCTCTCACCCTCTCCACCATAAAGGCGATCATGAAACGGCATAAGACCGAACAGCGTGCGGTACCTGCATATCCCCTCGCCAGACGTTTTGGAAATCTTCACAGCTGCGCAGGCAGCTTCCCTGTCGGGAAATGACAAAGCGAAGGAAACAAAAAGTCAAAGGCGTTACGAAGTGGAAATTAGCGATGCCTTTATGGAAATGAATGACTGTGATAAACGCGACATGATTTCTTTAAAGGATTTTTTTAGTTTATAGACTAGAAAATACTACAGTACCCAAAAGAGCTATTGCGATTGTTCATGTATGAAGAAAGAGCATACCAAAAATAACGAAAGTGACAGAATCTCTGCTTAACTACACCAATTATTTAAAAGATCTCACATTAAACAAGTACAACGCGGTTAATTCTCGCACGAGTTGTATTAGACATCCAATATCTCCACTTGCGTACGTCTTGTTTTCTTCAAGAACAAACACCGTTTTCGATAAGCTTGTGAAATAATAGGTTTGCAGAACGTAGGCCTACTGAATGAACTTTAAAATAAGACTAATCATTTATCATTTCTAAAAATGTGACAGTTTTCTCTAAATATTAGAGCCTTATGCCGTTAACAACAAAGGAACTGCAATAAATACTGCAAACGCAAGGTTTTTTTTTTAATTCAGCACCATGGCCAGCAACAAGTAGGCCGTGCTGTTGTTAACACTCTTGCGAAGAGAATCTCTTTTTAAGTGTAGATATGTGAAGAAATGTACACTAAAAGCAAAATATAATAATAATAATAATAATAATAATAATAATAATAATAATAATAATAATGTTTAAAATCTATAAATATTACAACATTAATTATTTAAATATCTTGATAAAGATAGAATGCAACATATAATTACACTTTCAATGCCGTGGATATATAAATAAATGAATGAAATAAGGTAATATAAAAAGGCGAGTTTTCAGTGTTGAATACTCTGTGCGAATCGTGAATCCTGCCTGTTCCTCCAATGTCCCAAGCTCCCTTTACACAAATGTTTGGATTTTCACTCCACCCCACGGGCCTTCGGTCATCCTGCTCTGTGATTGGCTAGTTTGAGCTTATTATGCAAATTGGACGGGGGTCTAGTCAAGAGCCTATGAACTGACGTCACATGGCAGAGTGGCAACTGACACACGGAGAAAGAAACAGATTGAAAACGGCACGCAGAGTAAAAAAAATACAAAAAAACAAATACAGAAACCTAGTAAACTGCGTAGGGTGAAAAGAGAGAGAGAAGGGACGAGAGACTAAGTGGAGAGAAAGGGAGAAGCGGCAGAGAAAGAAATACAGAGAGGAGTGTGCAGTTGGCTTACGATACAGAGGGGAAGGGAAGAGAGTGAGAGCGAGGGAAAAAGAGAGCTTGTGTGTATGTGAGAGAGGGGGGGACACATTGAGAGGGAGGGAGGGAGAAAGTGAGAGAGAGAGAGAGAGAGAGAGAGAGCCGCTGGCCCATTGAAGAAAGATGGCTACAGTAACGGCGAACGGAGTGCAGCAAGAGAATGGCTTCAGCACTACGAACAGCTCCGGCAGAATGAACGGACTCACGATCGGGCAGAACACTATTCCCATGAAGGACCACGACGCCATCAAGCTCTTCATCGGACAAATACCACGGAATCTGGAAGAGAAAGACCTAAAACCGCTCTTTGAGGAATTTGGGAAGATATACGAACTCACCGTGCTGAAAGACAGATTTACAGGAATGCATAAAGGTCGGTTATATGTTGACTTTCTTTTACTGTTGCACACACATACAAAGCACAGTGATCTGTTATGTGTTACACATACAAGGGTTAGAGCCTAAGTCCTGTCCGGCATACATCGAACTGGTCTACTGGTCTCTGTGTGTGTGTGTGTGTGTGTGTGTGCGCGCGTGTGTGTATGTGTGTGTGTGTGTGTGTGTGTGTGTATGCGCGCGCGCGTATTTAAGTACATGTGTCCGTGCTTTGCTCACAGTACGCCCTCCTTCCCACATCCACGTGAATAGCTACTACTACCCAAAACGCTCCGTACCGTTCCATTTTTACGTTGACGAGCGCGTGCATAGAGCTTACTGAGCGGGAAAGGCTACACACCGCACTAATATTCGGAACGAGGTACCATACTGAAATGTTGGCAAGTCATCACACCCAATCAAACTTCAGACTCAAACTTAGTAATTAAAATAATTGAAAAAAACGACACCTTTCAAATGACGTGTTCGTTTAGCAGCTATTGATTTGTAACATTATTTTAGCTTACGTTGTTTAAACGTTCATTGCACTCAATAAATGTATGCCTAAAATGCACTTACCGTTGACAGCGGCCACAAAAATAATGACCCACAAGATGTGAGCTCACGTTTTACTAAAAGCAACCCATTTGTGAATTGCAATTATCCAGTTTTGAAAAAAGCGTAGAAAGAAAGAAAAAGAAAGAAAGAAAGAAATCCCACTTTATTTTTCTACAGCCCCAAACAGAAGCAAGGCAAAGCTTTAGTAACAAATGTCGAATAGCAGTTTTAAACTGACGCAATCACTAATGAATAATGAACGGATTTTAAATAAAAGCACTAATTAGGCCCATCAGCAAATCACTTCTCCATTTGCACTGCTGTAGGCCTCCGAATTACGACTTTAGACAATTTTATTACTTCAGACAATTTTATTGAGGGCTGACACGCAGTGTGCTACGTTATTGTTTTGTGCACAGTCAACGAACTCCGGCACAATACAGCGGTGTTGCAGTGTAGGACCAGATATTAACTTGCAAGCAGTTAAATATATTATATTAACCTATTTTTAAAACTACAACAGGACTTTAAGCATGTGTATATTTTTGGCACGTTCTTTTGAATTTTCATGGGGCTTAAACGAATCTTTCTGACTTTTTTTGGTCACTCTCCGCCTCTTTTTTCCTAATCACCGTTGCGAGTTGCGCGGCGGGAACTCGGCCCTGAGGAATCGC
Organism: Tenebrosternarchus preto; assembly: GCA_025802075.1. Classification (NCBI taxonomy): domain Eukaryota; kingdom Metazoa; phylum Chordata; class Actinopteri; order Gymnotiformes; family Apteronotidae; genus Tenebrosternarchus; species Tenebrosternarchus preto. The sequence continues at coordinate 15,145,281 of JAOYMR010000026.1, forward strand.
TACGAGTTAAAGTGCGGACGCAGCGTTGCAATAGGACGGTGATTTTACATTAATAGGACCCACTGCCGAGTAGTCGTGGAGGTGTCAAGAGGCATGGAGGGAATCGTGACACAGATATGACCGAGAGAGCAGCAGCTTTCTGTCTGTCCCACCATGGGGTCTGAAGTTTCTCTGTGTACAACACTTGTCGTGAAGGCAACCGGCAGTTCAGGAAGTAGCTTCAGTTTTATACATAGCATCTCTCCGATTCGCTCCGCCGCGCAACATTGATCGATTAAAATAATACTCCCGAGTTTGTTTGGGCCTGTTCTCGATCGTCTGTGAATGTCAACATGCAGGCGTCGTTTGTCTCAAGGAGAGTGATATAGCCGAAGCAAAACAGTTTGTCATTTACAGTCACTATGCTGCATGGAAGGAAAAAAAGATGACAACTTTAGGCCCATAACTGAAGACCTGGAGCCTGTCTGATGAGCTGAAATGTCTTGCGCTAATATTTCTTTAAGTAACCTACCCGACTGCAAATGTGCAAGGCGAACATGCTGCGCTGTAGGCGAGTAATAACGACGCTACTTATCTCCCCAGAAGGCCCGTGGCAAATAACCGTGTACTGAAATATTTTTTTGGCAGCCTATAAAAGTGTTTGGACACACGCTACTGCCTTCTATAAAAGTTCAATGTACATTTTATCCTTTCAAATGCATATTTAATCTAAGATAGTTGTTAATAGAAACATTGCTCACTTTCTAATGTCGTTCACTCGTGGCCATAATGTATGCCGAAAGGCACAGCACCTAGGTTTACTGATCTTGTTCATCAAAAGAAAACGTTTTAAAATAGTCTGCACTTCCAAATGCAAATGTATCACCATTTGAAGTGGTAGCGAATATATCATCTTGACTAAATGTTTCATCTGACTTTATTTGCTAGGTGAGTTTATTTGTGCTAGTTGCGAATCACGCTATAGACGGTATTTTAAACGAGTTTATCGATGGTTTTGCAATGTGATGGTTATTGCAATGCGTTTCATTGAAGCTTATAGACTTCGACTGACACGTACGTATCTGCCAACTGTTATATAAAACACTTCAGGCAGTGTGTGCTACAAAGCTGTAACGATTCCGCTGTCACACGCACTTCATGAAGACAGGATGTCATTTAACACCACACCAAAGCGGCCTTTTGAACAATTTGTTCGAAAACCAACATGTAATACGTGACGTATTATTAGAAATTAGCGCTCGTAGAACTTCGAGCTCTATAAACAGACCCACTGCCCCCTGCCGCGGACATTTTAACTAGGCACGGACAACGAGGAAACGCACGGTTGACCCACTCCAGGTGCCAAGGCCCCCACCACTTCCCTCCTCCTCTCAGCCTCCTCCCCTCGGCATGCGCGAGTGTCATTCTGACTACTGCTCCTGGACTCTTTCAATTGTCGGATTTGAGCTGCCACTTCCAGCGTTCCCCCATCCCCGCCGTCGCGGGTGTCAGCCTGGGCCATGCAGTGTTACATTTTATCTTTCATTATCTGTGCCACGGTTAGCTCCATGTAAATGATGTAATTGGCTTTAAATAGCCGCACAAATTGACTCGATCACGCACAAAAGTACTAAAATGTCGGAGGAAAGGCTGTAACTCTGGACTGATGATTCGGCCACTTTAATGACCCTGGTTAGACAGCGTGCTGAATAAAGGAGAAACTCTGTGAATTGTTATTTCTTCCAGAACATTACTTATGTTTAGTCTCTTACTGCCTCTTTTCCCCTGGTTCCTGTCATCTTTCTGAAGAAGAATGCCATTTCTTGGCACAGCCATGGCAGCTGCATAATGTAGTTGAACTTATTTCAATGACAAATGAATTTGTGGCAATCTGTGTAATGTGGGTGTTGTTTTCCCTGTGCAAAACAACACCATGAACATTTACAGATATTTGTGGTGCATTTATTAACAGTATTATCCACATAGCGAAGTTTACCTGTATTGTAGTGACCATGTGAGCTGTGAGGTATGAGTTTGTTAGTGCGTTTTCTATGGGATATGAAATTGCAGGCAGGGTAAGAACGATGTTAAGAAAGGAACAGATCAGAAAGGCTGGATAGTAATTTGATTTAATTTGAAAGTGATGTAAGGTAGGATTTAAATAACCTTTCTGGATTATTTGCATGTCAGATTGTCAGTCTCATCACTGCAAGACAAAGGATTTTCCCAGGATTTATATATAGTTGGATCTAGCAGGAAAATGTGAAATATTGTTAAACATATGTCTTGATGCTGTTTTCCAATTGGAAATATTTACTGATGGCAAGTGTTGTTCATTTAAGCAAATGTTCTGTTCTGGTATTATATAATAACATTGTCTACAGCCATCATGAATTCCACTGGGCTTCTGTAAATAAGGCTTCACCAATATTGCAGCCTGGAACTTGATTGGTTTGAGCCGACAGGAGCATCAGCATGGTACTGATGTGATGCCACTATATTTAGATAACAGAAGATTTGGAAGAGACCATTCAGAAGATCATTCAGAAGATAATTCAATTCTGTTGCATTTAAGCAGACATCTCCATGTGAAATCTTATGACTTTTATTTTCGGCATGTTGTTAAGATTAGGGGTGAGGGGTGAAGGGAGGGGGTGATTTGTCTGAGTCTGGATGAGTTTGAACCTCTAACCCCTCAGATTCTAAAAGTTACAGTCACTGAATGAGTGTGAATGTTAATAATGTTTCTCTACTCACTGTGGGTCATAACTGTGAAGCAGCAATATTAACTGGAATAGAGAAGTGAACTTTCTTTTGTAAAACATCTCCTCTGCATCTCTGTTTGTTTTTCCTTGGTGGTGGTGTCTGAGTTCAGGTTTTCATTTAAATACATCTCATTTTTTTTGTGTGCGTTTTTTATTAAGGTTGTTTGTCATTTTAATACATCTCAATTTATTTTTTGTGTTTTATCAAGGTTAGGTTTCCGCGGTAAGGAGGTATTATTGTGATGATTAACACATCTACATCTGTCTGGGAAACAATTTTTTATCTTTATAAAATTTAAATTTCCAATTATGCATCATTTGAATGTAAATTAAGTCAGTTCTGTTCAGGAACCTGTTTATTGTATTGCAACAATTACAGTTGCACCTAATGCAAATTAAGCTGCATTTCAACCAGATTTTAAATTAAAATGTCCTGAAAGTTTTCTTCTGACATTTTATCTCACTATAGAAATTAATCTAACATTTCGAGTTTTTTTTTTTTTACACAGACATTTTGATATAGCCTGAGGATGAAAAATAGTGGCAATTAATTTTTCCCTCCTTTAAATTTTTGATTGAGGTTACTTAGCTACTGCTCATGTTTTAGTCGTGTCTCTAAAAGCCAGTTTACCCAGTGATCACAGGGCTGAAGGACTGGTCCTCAACTCTGGCAGAAGCACTGATTTGGAGATTATAAGGCTGATGCATTCATTCTGTTTTTTTTTTTTTCATTGTACATTTTTGTTGTTTTATGAAATTACATTCGTTCTGGATTGTTTGTGGATTAGTGGCTCTTAGATAAGTTCTCCACCTTGTGTGAAGACACAGAAAGGTACTGGGGCTGAAGAGTAGCTTACAGCAGGCTATGGACGGGAGGGAAAATACATCCCTTGCATATGGACATGCTTGTGGAGAGATGGTTGAAGGTGGTGGTGCCAGGGAGCTCCCCTGGCTGTGTGCCCAGGGTTAGGGCTTCTCGTTCAGGACTAACGGGCGCTGTTGATGCCTTCGTTCCCCAGGGAAACCCTGCTAGCAAACTTGAAATGATGCTGGGCACTGCAAAAACAAAACTCTGCTAAAGGGGTCACCTGCTGCCAGCTCACTTGGTCTCTGGGGAGAGAAAGTAGAGGCCCTCTGCGTTAGACGGAGATGCTGGAGATATAAGAACATTATACTTATGCAGATTGTTTTACACTTACTCAGTGGCTGCAGATTTGTAAGTTAACTTTTTTATACAGCTGGTACCAATAATTGAGTCTAAACTTTATATTTGACGTTTGCCTTTCAATTCTGCTCATTTGATTAAGACAAAGAAAGAAAGTGTAAGAGAGAGAAAAAACATTGGCTAGAGCATCTTTCTCTGTTTTCCTTTGATTACCCTCAGGCCTTTGGAGATGAAGCCTTTCAGCATGTTAAAACCACTGCATTCTCCACTGACTCACTGCCTGGCTGTTTGTTTGTGTGTGTGTGTGTGTGTGTGTTTGCAGGATGTGCCTTTCTAACTTACTGTGCCAGGGAGTCTGCACTGAAAGCTCAGAGTGCTCTTCATGAACAGAAGACTCTGCCTGGGGTAGGTTCCCTCACTTTCTTCCTTTCCTTTCTGTTCACTATCTTTCGCACCCCCCCCCCCCTCTCTCTCTCTCTATCTCCCTCTCTCTCTGTGTTTTTTTTTCTCTCTCTATCCCTCCGTCTGTCTCTCCATTGCACCGGGCGACGGAGCCCTTAGCTGAACCCATAATCTAACCAAAACAAAGAATGTCAACAGAGGAGCCGACATTGCTGGAGCTGATTGGACGTGTGCCATGGCTACTCAGTCTGTGCTGTCTGATCTCGCTCTCCTCTTTAATGATGCTCCATGCAGGCTTGTCTGCTCCTTACACAGTTGTGGAGGGGGCACACACTGCTACTCCATGGCAAACCTCTGTTGTTGTCAGAAATGGCCCTGTTTTTGAAAAAGCTCGTATACAGCAAAAAAAACCCTCATATATATA
>JAOYMR010000026.1:15176190-15208114 GCA_025802075.1 Tenebrosternarchus preto
CCCCCTTGTGCCTGACATTCACGAGCAGCATCCCTGACCTCTTTCCGTCGCATCAGGACGGACTTTCAGCGGAAAGGTCACTTCAAGCCGGACGGGCCTCACTCTTAAGAGAAGCTACAGCAGACATAAGGATTCCACATTGCCACGAAAGCGTAGCTTACCTCAGATATAACCGAAGCTACCTTGGCAAGCCAGCCGCGCTGGGCAGGCTGGCTCGGCCGGAGGTCTCGAGTGAAGCTCCTCACGTGGTCCTGCGGCGAGGTGCCACCGCCCTGGGGTGGCAGGTCGAGCTGCGCCAACAGTTTGGCAGCAAGAAGCCATTGAGGCTAATGGGATTTTGCTGCTAGATGAAGTTAGCTAATGTCTGCTTCGCCTGCAGATCATCATTAGCGGCCACAAATGCACTACTAGCTCCAAGCCTGGCAACGAGATGGCATGCTGTTTACCCGGATTTCTACACGGGCTCCTTTCCCTCTGTTGGAGTTTGCGGCAACATGACTGCACCCTCAAGTGCCTGGCCGTTCCACTGAAAACATTACTCCCCTAACTTACTGGTATACTGGGAAGCTTCCATATACTCAGTACAAAGCAGACTTAGTAAAACATATATATATATATATATACATATATTCATAGAGAAAGAGAGAGAGAGAGTGTGTGAGTATGTGAGTGGGTGGGCAGGTGGCTGAAGATGCTGGCAGATTAATTTGACCATACATAAATTCTTTGATAAAACAACGGTCGTGCCACTGAGATAAGGGATACCACATCGATCACCTCATCTGATGTACCCTTCCCTTCCATGCTAAACCCTGCTCTCCCCCCCCCCCCCCCCCTTGTCTGTCTCCACCTTGCTCTCTCTTTCTCTCTGTCTTTCTCAAGCTGTGACATTTCCGTCTCCCTGGAGACGGAGTGTGCCAGGCGGTTGCCATAGTAACTCCGGCACTCTTCCCGGCTCTCCTCGTGCCGGTGCTGTTCTCCCGCGGAGGGGGGCGGCGCGGCAGAGCGGGGGGGGGGGAGTGCGAGTGCTCGGCACACCTGCTGGCTCCTTGCTAATTGGCTATTGCTCCCCCCCTCACCCCCCCCCCCCCCCACCCCCCTCTCTCTCTCCGTCTTATCTCCTTTTGCCTCCAGTAGTATGTTTAGACCATAAATGAGTTCCTCATTCCTTTCTGGGGTCACATTAGCATGAACTGGACATATGCATTGTAGGGTCCTTTATATTAACCTGCCACATGCATCCTGGTCTCCCCTTTGTTTTTGTCGAAGGTTCATCTAGGCTTGAAATACGTGTCTCTCCGTCACAGACGTGTTGTGGTGCGTGGGCCTCGCTCCCGCACGCTTCTGCAGCCAGCCGGTTATTGGCTGCTCCGTCTCCGAGCCCTGCTGCGTTGACGTAAGGGCTAAAGTTGTGGAAGGACTCCTTTTTCCCTGAGCTCCCGTTCCTCATAATAACCGAGAGATCTCCTCGGGTGAACAGGCCAAATTGCTTGTCACCTCGCAGCTCAATGACGCCCCTGCGGCGGGAAAATCACGCTCGCAGAAGCCTTGAGCTGCTCTTTCTGCTTTTACCATTCTGAGGAAAGCAGCGAAACACTAATAAAAAACATTTTGTTGGCTTGAGTGAATGGAAAGCATAGTAAAAAAAGGACAAATAATAAACCATGCAACAGTAAGAATTACAGAAAGAAACTCTACACATTCTTACAAGAATGCCCTTACCCTGAATATAGTCTACTGTTCACGGCCTTAAAGAGTCGTCCTACCCTTTGAGAATTCTAGATGGATTCCAGCTCTCCTAAATTTCCTCTTTGTGAATTTTAGATGACGTTCCCCTGAGTCTCGCTGACAATGAGATAAAAAAAAAGGAAGTAAATGAGATACATGGAAGAACTGGTAGGCTTTGAAGGTGAGCACACAGCCGGCAGGACCGAGGGTCACGCTGTGGTCCGTTGCCCCTCCCGCTCTGGCCCCCGTGCCCCAGCCGCTACGGCACACCTGGAGCAGGCGACTCCACCATTGCTCCACCCGGGTCTCACCTGTCCAGCTCACCTCCGCTAGGGTGGTCCAATTATCAGAGGCGTCCCGGCCTCGGCGGGGAAGAGCAGCGACCCCGTAATCCATGTATGTGGGAATTGAAAACCAAACAGTTCCATGTTACTGCAGCAGGGCAGGGATCACATGTTTAGCACCACCACCCCCCCCAACCCCATCACCTCCACTAACGCTCCACCTTATTTCACAGAGGTGAGGTCCCCTTTCGAACCTTTCGAAAAGCAGAACTCTTAGACAGTTCACTGTTTTTCCTCTGGTCCAGTATAACCTGTGCTTGTGAAGTGGACTGACGTTCATGTATATGTGCAAGAGTCTAATCATCATCCAGTCTCATAACCATTAAGCTAAAAAATGAATTGGTACAAAATCAAGTCCCATGGAGACCTGCAGAACAGGGCAGCCCATTTCTTAACAACTGTTCCCCCAAACTCCCACTTGCCCCAAATTTTTACAATCAGAAGGATCCCTTATTACATATATTACATATGTTTAAAGTAATATACATTTCCCTTACAATTTTCTTGGAGTAATTTTAAATACCGCAAAAAATATATATAAATAAAGTGAAATCAATTTGGCTTGTGTAGCACTGAATCTACATTTACAGATCAGCTGGCAAGCATCCACTGCATTATGTGCTTTCAAGACTTTCCCCTTCTGTTTATTTGGGCTTGTATAATTTGCAATCGACCCACAAACAAATACCGATCCACACCTACCTGTGGCTACTTTCACAGTGCCCCAGCGCAAACACGCGCGTTTCCTCTAGGTGGCGGTCTTGATCTTCTTGCACTGCTGGTAGTGCTAGCCTTTTTAGGAACCGGGCAAACTGTGCCTTGTGTACTGTGCATCTTGGCCAACCTTGCCGTTTCCAGCCAAAAAACAAACTTCTTTAGGCTCCCTTGTGACTCACTCACCCAGATGAAATGCTGACAGCATCCGGCAAGCTGGATGGCTAAGTACACCAAACGCGATGACCAATCCTCCCTGGGTTTTCCCCCAGAATGTGTCATGGTGAATTGTCAATTTAATTATAGTGCTGCAGCAGAGGCGCTGCTGTCAGTGGCACCAGTTATCCTGGCATAGTTCTCCATTCTGCCCTGGCGCACAAAGTAACGAGGCACGTTTTGCCTTGCTCCCAAAAAAGGCTAGCAACTCCACCACAACTGAAGAACATGTCCGCCACCTAGTGGTAGCCGGCTAGAATTCCTGCGAGGTAATTACGCGAAAGACGTTATATAGATTTGTATGTATGTATCTGCTCATACAAATCATTGTACATTCCTTTTATTGGCACTTTACAAGACACGAATTGAGCATTACCTGGTTGTGGATAGTAAAACGTATATGTAATGCTGATTTTATTTAAGAAACGTAATACACTGTGTGTTTTTAATACGGACACCTATAGCTTGTTTTATAGTACTCTGCACCTGCTGTAACTTAAAATTCTTTAGTATTTCAAGAAAGAAATCATATATTTAACGTCGTTTTTGTGCCTGGTTCTCATTGAGCTGAAGAACGTAGATGTGTGCTGTGTGCCAGGAAAAACTGAATGTTGGTTCACGTTCATGGCATGAGTACTAACCAACCTGGACATATAATAGAGCGGTTTATGTGGGGAGTGTAATCTGGGTGTCATGAGATCTTCGGGTTGACGGGGAGCTGTCACCACCAGTTTGCACTGGTCTGGCAACAGGGCTCAGGCTATCGATCTGTAATCTGGACACACAGCGCCGCAGGGGTGGCTCAAATCGAGAGACCAACGCAAGCCCGGGGGCTCCAAGACAATCAGCATCCTTCCATTTTATCTGGTCCCTCAGACCGTCGGCCACGCCATTCCTCCCGCGAGCCCCAGCCCCTCGCTCACTCGGCCCCAGCGAGAGTCTGTGGCAGCAGAGCTGGGAGTGAACTTTTCACTCCTCTAAGACTCCACAGGACGTATCACTGAGATAATTGACTAAGTTAGGATCTGATAAATTGCTAGTAACTTATAGACAATTTTCCCTAACATTTATTTTTTATCATGGTATCTCTCTCATTCTCTATTCTCTTTCTTTCTCTCTCTCTTTCTCTGTATCTTCCTCATTCTGACTTTTCTTAATGCCACTTGATTCCTCTTAGTTACTTTCTGTTCTGTCTTATAAGTTGGTCCATTCAACAGCAGGTTAAAAGGCCAGTCAAGCTGCTTGGAAGCCACATGGGTTCAGGGTTAAGGTTAATGTCAGGGTCAGGGTTAGGGTTAAGGTCATTGTTAGGGTTAGGATTAATGTCAGGGTCAGGGTTAAGGTCATTGTTTGAGTTATGGTTAATGTTAGGGTCAGGGTTATGGTTAGGGTTAATGTCAGGGTCAGGGTTTGGGTTAGGGTTAAGGTCATTATTAGGGTTAGGGTTAATGTCAGGGTCAGGGTTACGGTAAATATCAGCTGACCTTAGATTTCATATCTGTGACATGAGTGCTGGGTCATTTTTCAGCGTATCTGCTTAATAACTTAATAAATAGCTTAATAAATCCACAACATGTATATGCATTAAGAATGTGAAGGATAATCTTAGACTGACTGAACAATGCATACTTTGAGCTGGGCAAACACTGCTGCTTTTCCAGGTCATGTTTTGTTAGCGAACACTCTTCAGTGTCTTAGCTTATGTTTGATGACCTTCCATTTCTACAAGCAACATGCTTTTACTTCACCTGTTATCTGTCACTTTGCTGAGCAACATTCAACTGTTCTTCTTTTGCTATTCTAACTGGGAAGTGTGTCAATCTGTATTCGGCACTTACTTTCTCTCTTTCAAGTCTCTTCTCTCACCTTTCCTCCCTTTTCTATCCTCATACCAAAGCCAGCGCAGACTAATGGCATGTCTGCACCTTGAACTGTAAAATAGCTTTTAGTGCTTTGGTGTAGCCTGGCTCGGAGTGACTTTGGTGGGGTTTTTTTTTTTGGGCATAATGGTTCATTGTCTTACTCAGCCTCACTGTCATACTTGGACTCATTGTCAAACTTGGACAGACTCACTGTCATACTTGGACTCATTGTCAAACTTGGACAGACTCATTGTCATACTTGAGTGCATTGTCATATTTGGACTCATTGTAAAACTTGGACAGATTCATTGTCATACTCAGACTCATTGTCATACTCATTGTCATACTCAGACTCATTGTTATACTCGGACTCCATTGTATTAGTCATTAGTGGTCTGCCCTAATCTCCTTCATTACCAATGTACATCAGCAGATTTCCACACACTCTCACTCTCACCTCCTTTAGTGCCTGCTTATTTTTAGACAGCTAATTAGCGTGAGCTGGGATAGAGAGCCGCTAGCGTAAAACGGCAAACATTAGCACACACGACGCTAATGAGAGGAAATACTGCGGACAAAGATGGGTAATTTCATCGCCATATTCTATTATTATTTCCCCATTATCTTCCGTGAGCATGGCTGACCTCTCTCCATGGTCAGGGAACCGAATTGTGTTTTTGTGGCGTTCCTGCTAAATAGACAAGGATCGCTAACTTGCCTGGAAACTGTCAGCCATATATGAGTAGCAGCCTTGTGTAATGGTCTCAGGCTAGAGTTGGAGTACATAGATTGTTCGAAAATTGGGTGAGGCGGCTGGTCCCAGATCAGTCCTTGGCCATGAGTAACACAAACCCCTGAAATGAGGCATGTGGGCTATTTCTACAAAGCACTTTAAAGGCATCCCACATTTTACTATCCCCCATAGAGCAGATAATGTGCAACCCTAATATACCTGCCCATTTCCCTGTACCATCTGAAGGAAAATAGACACAACAGTGAGAAACAGGAGCCATGACTTCATGTCAGTTGTGCTCCATAAACTCACACTGTGTGTCACGCTGAAATATATCCCCTTCATCTCTTCCTGATTCATTCCCCTGGATTTTGTCTGAGTCTCATCAGTAACCATAATGCACCTGGCATGCTTCAGAGGACTCTGGAAGGGGGCATCATGCTCTAGGAAAAAACAACACGGAGATTATTTGTCACCATGTGTATCTACTACCCCTAATGGTAGGCATAGCACCTGCAAGCTAATTTATGTGCACATTAGTGCTTGTTCTGATGGATAATCTGTGATTCTAATCGCAGTGTGGATATTTCCTTTGTATCTGTTCTCTGTTAACCAAACAAAATTAAAACATTTATCACTTTAAGTCTTTTAAAATATAAGATAATGATAAATCGTTGCCTGTAAGGCAGTTTTGTCAAAAGCTGATGAAAACAGTCACTTCTTTTGTCAACATTTTTCAAAAAGAATAAGACTCTGCATTTGCTCTCCACTGTGTCAAAACAATGTAAATGTGTCTGTGTAGTTTGATTCTACTTTTATATGGTGTAAAAAAAAAAAACACTGAAGAGTTTTTTAGAAACAGCTCAGAAGTCTTACACTGGAAAAGATTACTCTGAAAAGTCTTATATCGGAAAAGATATACAATAGAGAATCACTACTGAGAATTGAATTCCTTCCAGGAGTGGAGTAGGTGCCCGTGGGGAAAATCGCACATGTGTGTCTGTTCCTGTTGGATTTCCCAGTGTCATCGTTCGATCACTTTTACCTCAGTCAGCTCGGTGTAGTCTGGTCAGGGTCTCTGCAGTGGCCGTGACTGGGGGTACTAAGCCGTACACACCACTTTCTGCTCTCCCTGTACTCGTTCCTCCAGGCATATACCTTTTGCCATTGGCTTTTCTCTGTCTGTCAGCACCATCGCCGTGTGCCAGACAGACGGACAGCTGCAGAAAAAAAAAAAAAAAAGACAACAACAGCAAGAAAAAAAAAAACAACATACAGCTATGCCTGTGCAAGCCCATAGAAACAGGGGAGGAATTAGAAAGAGGAGAGAGAGAGAGAGAGAGAGAGAGAGAGAGAGAGAGAGAGAGAGTGCAAGAGCAAGAAAGAGGGGGAGGGAGAGTGAAAGGGAGGCTGATGTAATACGGAGCAACACTTCCCACAATCCCTGGCTTCCACTTTACTCTGCGAGACTTTAATAAGGCAACTTCACTAAAGCCTTATGAAAAAAAAAAAAAAAACCCCAGCATTACAGCTTTTCACAAACACTTGCTTTTTCGCACTCTATTCGCTTCTCTACATTTCACGCTTTTAAAACGTGTGGTATTGATCTATAAACCGACTCTTCATCTCAGCATAGGCAAGTCCAGGGCACCTGGATCCTGTGCCGCCCAGAGTCTCTCTCAGCTGGAGTGATGTAATCCTCTGAGGCTTATTAGAAATATTTTACAGCCAAACCGTGCAGGTCACATCTTTAAAAACTTGCTGAATTCCGTCCTTTGTATGGAGAAGAGAGGAGAGGAAGGGAACAATATATATATTGTTTGTGAGGGTTTTAGAGAATTTTTTTCTGAGGCACAGAATTGATTTCTGCTCCTGTGATTAAAGGCATCTTATGAATGCGTGGTTCTAAGTGGGCAGGATCAAGATTTGGTCATGTGGTTTGGTCATGTGGTTTGGTCATGTGGTTTGGCTTGTAGTTTTGTGACAGGATTTCAAAGCTGCCTTTCCTTTTGCTTTGACTTATCTGCATTAACTCTCTGTGTTATTGTTTGGGGAAAGAGTTTTTGAGTGTTCAACAGAAAACGTTCTGTAGCATGTAGATTCACCCTGAGACCTCTCTCCCTCTCTTTCCCTCTCTCTCTCCCTCTCTCTTTCCCTCTCTCTCTCCCTCTCTCTCTGTCTTGTCCCACCCTAGGCACAATACAGAGTCAGGTTATTTGTTAAAAAATAAGATTATAGTCAGAGCTACATGTACATCATGTACATTCAGCCATGATTTCACATCAAAGCTACAGGGAAACATTTCGTAATCTCTCTTGCTTCCAGCAATTTTGTTATTTTTGTAGTCGTTGTACACCAAAGTTATTAAAATAGATTTTTGCGATAGAGTGATAGAGCTATTTGCTATGTTACAGTACAAATTTAACTAAATATACACTTTAGACTTATTGTATTACACCAGAGTGAATGACATAATTTCAGAAAACTTTTTGGTAACAAAAACATGATATCCACTTCCTTACTGGGACCTTAAAGGTCACTGCCCTCTGTCTACATGTTATACATTTTAATCGTTCATACAGTATTCGTGTTTGTGTTGCCATGGCACCGTTTCAAAGCCTGTTCAGTTAACCTGCTATAAGCAACTGTGGCAAGGTGTCTGGGCAAATACGGAGGAGAGGAGAGGAATGGACTGAGGGATGAGTGCAATCCCTCTCTCTTTTGTCTTGTCGCATTTGTCTCTTTCTGTCTCGCTTGTTCGCGGGTCTCTGATTCCCCTCACCAGTGCCTCAGGACCGATAAAATCAGTGTATGCTTGTCTGTGAGCCGTATCCCAGCGTGTATCGTGCTCACGTGCGCACACACACATGCGCGTGCACGTGCACACACACATGCACACGCTTTTGCATGCACATTTCACATCTTTATTTAAGTCTTTAGTTTAAAATACATTTTTAATAGAGCCAAATACATAGGTGGTCATGTAAAGCATAAAGTAGTGGCAACATCAAAAACAGCTGTGGATATTGAACAGTATTTTTAAAGTGTTTTTCACACTTGAGTAACCAAGAATTTGAAAACCTCTAATTACCTATCTGGGTCCATAACCAAGACTCCCAAATACACACAAGAAAAGTACCTGTATAGCCAAAACTACTGATTGATTGTTTGAGTGCCTGGAATTTCATGATCTTTATACGGTAAACGTCCCACCCGTAATAAAAAATAACGTCTTACACTCTTTATCTACAATTACATCCTTCTAGCAGTTATATCAGAAAATGTATATTCAGAATACATACTCTGAAACATCTATGATTTTATCAAATAATTCATGTCGACAGGGACAGTAGTGGGAAACTCAGGGATGTTTCCCTACATATTATTTGCACAATCCATTTATATTTAGAGATATACATGTATTTACAAAAATAGCAACCAATGCTTGACATACACTCGATTACCTGCTCATAGTCATGGTGTATGTAAAGTGCAGATTGGGATTTGGGATACCAGATGGGGAGATTAATCTGGGTTAGTAATTCCTGAAATCTGGATTTAACTGTAAAAACTAAAATGTCCTGAAAATTTGAGAGCACTATATGACACAGAGAGATTATTTGGGAGAGGCATGCTAGCGCCCCCTTCAGTCTGAATCCTGGGTTTCTGAAGCTTACAGTGATGTAGAGTAAGGAGAGAGATCCTCTGGTGTTTAATGGAAAGCATGTCCTGTGTTTCCTCCACCGCTAAAGTCTCACTAACATTACCTGCCCAGTTACACTGTTCATTAAGGTTTGGCCGGCCAGATCGAATCCCAGATCCAGCTGTGTTCATATCCAGCTAACCAGGAGGCTCCCTTGGGAAACCTAAAGCATTAAACCCAGGCTCACCAGCAAACGGGACCTTTTGTCCATTTCAGAACCAAAAGAGCGAAGCTCTGACCTCTGCTCTGACGGTGCCATCATGAGTGCTGAGTATATTTAACAGGTGGACTAACCTTGTGGAGATACAACTCCACTCAGAATCCAGGACTCCAAGCATCCAGCACGGTGTGCACAGAAGATGATATCACACGTTGTATGTGACTTCGTGCCAAAACATCTTCTCACTGCCTGCAGACCTGTTGCTTGGGACCTTCCGAGGTATATGGATATTGGCAAAAGATTTGACATTTTAACCAGTGCTATCTGTCTGATACCCTCTACCTTCAGAATCACAGGCAGGGTTTTTTTTTTCCACAGATTTCTTTCCCTGCCTGGTCAAATACTCAGATATAATTTTTTTCAAGCTGCTTTTTAAACTCACCAGTGATGTTACATTTATGTCATAAACTCGAATTGGTTTACAGTTTATGAGAAATTGTGGATCTTGGTCAGATTCGAAATTATACCATCTGTTGCCTCCACTCCTTCTCTTGTAAAAACGGCACATTTAGTTAACTTCACTTGTAATTTGGTCCACTGAAGAAAAACGTCTGTCCTGCTTGGCGTATCCGTTTCCACACTTTCCTGACGCGATGAAATCTGCACATCATCATCCACGCACGCCTGAACAGGGTTAGGAGAGATTATGTCAGGTGGAGCACATTGATCCATCCAACACAGCCGCTGACTGGTCGCTAAAGTAACGTTTACTGCACTCCATGGGCAACTGGTTTTAATGCCAAATTTTATATGAATTGGGTCTGTAGGCTGGCCTCCACAAATAACCTGAATAAAAGAGCTCTTGTAAACATTCTTAATTAAGTCAATGCATAAGTGATGTTAGCTGTATTTCCTCCAGGGCTCTAGTCATTACATTAAGGGTAAGCGAGCCAAATGCGTGGTGAAAGTCTAAAAAGACATGTAAACTCTTACACATGCGTGTTTGAAGTTATCAGACCATGTTTCGAGACAAATCATGTTCTTTGATTCATTGCCTTTCTGTATAAGCTTTCTGCTTTCTGAGTATTAACATCCACTAGTCATGGAAGAATCCTAGAAAGGAAATATTTCATGAGCATTTTATAGATTGCTGGCAATGTTGACCATGACCATGACCATGTTGGCCATGTTGTGGGGTCATCATGAAAATTGTATTTTTTAGGAATTCTATAAATTAATGTTTCCTTCTATAAATCAGGCATCTATTCACATGACATATATTATAAATAATATTTTTAGCCACTGACTGAATTTTAACGCTTCTTAAGCCACCCTATCATTCCCTTGTTCGCAGGTCTCAGATTCCCCCACCAGTGCCTCAGGACTGATTAAATCACTGTATGCTTGTCTATGAGCTGTATCCCAGTATCCAGCAAGCGCATGTGCACACACACACACACACACACACACACACACACACAAACGCACAAATATACGCGCTCACAGAGCGAAGCAAATACATCAGCCAGAAATGTGCACACAGGCTTGTTTAGATGTACAAGTGAAGGGATGAATGCATTCATAATGCACAAGTAAATACACACACACAAACACACACACACGCACACACTTCCTCGAACATTGTTTTCCTTCCTGATCTCTGTATGGACCTCTCCCTTACTTAAAACAGCTTGTTCTCAAGACAATACCTGTTTTGTAAGTGTCTGTCTGTCTTTGTTTCCCCCCCCCTCACACACCTGTATGTCTGTTTCTCTGCACTTTAACACTGGCACTCTCACACACCCACACACACACACACACACACGTGCACCGAGTCCATCTCCTTCTCTGCCATCTCTGTCTGTCCTTGCCAGTGATCTGTGTGAAGGCAGGAAATCATGCGTTACAGGGACACACTCAGATGGTGTAATCTATGCAGGAGTCCTGGGTGCGTGATTAAAGGCAAGCCGTTGATGCCCCTAATGAACGCGTGCGGATCCATCAGCCTCTGCCTGGCTGCCATGGCGATCGGACCCGCTAAAGACCCTGTGATGTCACCGATTCCCTGCCATGCTTATTAGCTTGGCCATGTGCTAAGTGGAAAGTATTTAACAGCTTGGCCCAGAATGGAACAGCACCCATGAAATAACACAGTGAATTTGTCAAGTGGGTGTTTGTCGTGGATTTTGGTTTCAACAGAGCAGGAACAATGCTTATACAGTGGAATTAAAGGGTGATCAAAGTCTGGGGGTAAAGAGAAAGTTGCAGGAAGCTGACACTCCTTCCCTGTCATACTGTGATTCAATGTTACTGTTTTTTTTTTTTTTCCTTTGGTAACTCATTCCATAAAAAGCCTGCAACCTTACTCCTAAATCTATGATGCGGTAAATGTATTTCTTTGGGGGAGGAGGGGGGGTGAATAAAGTCAGTGGGGGAGACCTCATCTTCTCTCATCTTTATTGGACAGTGTTCCAATATCCTAGGGGGAGATGGCCCACTTTTTTAATGCTACACTTGGCCAATCACAGGTGTAGAGCGGCTGTGTGGGCATGCTACCGTCCCACGCTGTTATTGGCTGCTCTGATGTTCGGCCAACTCACTGGGCCAATCACTGCTGGCTCCAGTAGGATTTCCCAGCAGGTCATGCAGCACAGAGGATGGCAATGTTTGTTTTGTCTGTACTGTAATCTGTACAATGAAAGTATATGTGCTCACTGATTAAGGATGGTTTTATTGCCACATAATGAAGAGTTTTACAGTAGAGGATTTACACCTTTTCATATAAAGCTTTTAAGATTGTGTTTCAGATTAAATAATCATAATTCAGGACACAGTTTGCTAATAATTGCTCTTTTTCTTATTATTATTTTAATTATTGTTGTTATTATTAAATACTAATGCCACTAGTAGAACTGATTACAATAACAGCTCCACTGTGGACAGATGTTCCCCTTCATGGGCTCTGTGTATAGATCAAGGTAAAGGCAGGCTGGAGATCCAGTGTCTGGAACTCTCGCTCCCCATTGGACCAGCGAGCGAAGCCGCTCCAAGCCATGACGGTTAGGCTGAGGAATACAGGAGATCTTGGTATGATGAGGACACGCCCCAAGCAGCGTTGTGGCAGCAGGAGGCGGAGCCGTGGACCTGGGGAACGCCGGCGGCTTGTGGATGTGGCGGTCACCTTGGCCACGGAGCCACATGCCTGATTAAAGCCAGTTTGGCCACAAGGACACCACCCCATCTCTCCACCACCCTCTCTCTCTATCCCACTTTCTCTAACCCTGCTTGCCTCTCCCTCCCTCTTTCTCTCATTCTTTCTATCCCTCTCTCTCTCCCTCTCTCCCTCTCTCTCTCACTCTCCCTCACTCCCCTCCTATGTCTCTTTCTCCCCCACCTCTCTCTCTCTCCTTTATCTCTCCCTCTCTTTTCCTCTCTCTCCTCTAACCCCCCCCCCCCTCTCTCTCTCTCTCTCTGTCCCAATGCCCAGATGCACCGTATCACTTTGACCTACTCTTCTGTTCGTTCTGGAAGGGTTTTATGTCTGTAATAAGTGCCAGTCTGCTCCTGGTCAGCCCCTGTCCTCCATTCCCTCTTTTTTTATCCTCTCATCCTGTTTCACTCAACCCCCCCCCCCCCCTCTCATCCTGTTAAAAAAAACAACAAAGGTCTGTTTGTCCTGTTAAGCTGGTCCAACCCCACCCTCCTCCACCCCCAAGATCTAAAATCTTGTTAGTTGAAAAATAAAGCATTTTAGATTTTTTTTTGTCCTTGTTATGTGTCACATCTCAGACTAATTAATTGCTGATACTGTCATTTATTCGTATTCAGCATTATTCTAATGTTCCTACGCTCTCTGTACCTCGTCCTGCACCGCTTAGCGTTTAAGCACGAATGCTAATTCAGAAGTAGAAGTAAAAAGGGTGGTGGTGGTGGTGGTGGTGGTGGGGGGTGGGTTGATTCCCATCCTTTCTCAGGACGGCAGGTCCCTGTCGTCCTGCTGGTGGTCATTCCTCTGCAGATTCTGCTTTTGTGCCCTGGTGAGGTCAGGTGTAGTTGTTTAAATAACAGCATGTACATGCAGTGAGGAGAAGCACTTGCTGGAAAACCGTAAGGGAGTAACGCTGTGATTTATTGTCTGTTTGGCTTTTTTCTTTCTGCTCTTTGTTACCGGTGAACTCTGACCTTGCCGTGCACATGCACATAAACACGTACTTCCGGGACAGTTTATCTCAGTGGACAACATCGCTTTGAATACATTTTGCAAAAGGCTGCGAGGCTCCACACACACACACACATACATACATACTTACACACACACACACACACACACACGTGCGTGCGCACACACAAACACAGTTTTGGCAACTAGCTCTGCACAGCATGCAAATGTCCAGGTCAGGCAACCACACACATGCAGACCAGTGGCAATCGGCCTCGTGGTGAAAAAGATAAAAGGCGTTACTATGCTGCCCACACACACACACACACACACACACACATACACAGTAAGACACACACACACACACACACACCAGTAAATACAATACGTCTACTATAAATAAACTAAAATATTTCAAGATTCTTTCCTTCATACCCTGTATAGGTTTTAGCCAAACCTATGGAGAATTTCATTCTTTAATCTGATTCAGTGTTCAGTGTGTTAACCTGAATTTTCAGTGTTAACCTATGTGTATGTTTTTTGTGTGCACACTTGCATCTGCTTGATAAACACTTGAAATTCTGTGGTAAATCCTGTTCTGCTGTGAGACAAATGTGAGTGAGAAATTAAATGTAAGGGAAACCAAATGAACTTCTTGATTCTTCTACTGTGCCACGCCCCCCCAGTGCCACGCCCCTCCAGTGCCACGCCCCTTCAGTGCCACGCCCCTTCAGTGCCCCTAGCAGCTTCCGGAAGGATTTCATTTATTTTAGCTCGTGCTTTTTTTAGGTTCCAAAAAACACATTCCTCTCACCCCCCCTCTCCCCCCCCCTCGGCATGAGCAAGACAAAGATCCCAAACAGACATGAGTGTAATAGCGACTGAGACACCATAACAAAAGAGGGAGAAGATAGTGATCACACGCTCTGAGAAGAGGAGAGGAGAGAGACGCTTTGTTTTGTTCTGTTTTGTGTTTTTGTTTTTTTGCAGTAGGGTGAGACTAGAGATGTACTTTGGCTTGGTCATAAGTAGATATGAACAGTTCGGGACGTAGAAAAAGAGAAGAGCAGGGAGAGGAAACTGCACTCGCTCTCACACAGACATTCAGAAGCATAAGCATGGCTGCTGACAGACCTGAGGGAATCACGAAGAGCAAAAAGAAGAGTGTATTTTCACAATAAAAAAACGAAACGTTCTTTGGTTGTTCTGGTGCTCTGAATTTGAAGTGACGGTGAAGTGAAATTGCAGAATGATTTATCATGTTATTTATCGTGTTTGCCGAATGATTTATCGTGTTATTTATCGTGTTTGCAAAATGATTTATTGTGTTATTTGTCGTGTTTGTCAGAAGAGGTAGTGGGATTTGGACTGGGTACAGTTCCAGATTCTCAGAACTGTTCTCATTCCATCACTCTGGTACAGGTTAGTCTCTGAACTTTACAGGACTGTAGAGGACTTTTTTACAGGACGTTTTAGCCGATCTTTTATGCTCTTGTGTTCTTCCAGCTTTACCTGTGGTCCAAATTTGGATGCAAACCTTCATGCTTCACACATCTGTGCCTTGAGTGTTGTGCAAATATTCAACTATTCATTTATGCCTCTTCTACACTACTTGGGTTCTTGGGTACTTATACACTATTTTGTTTGCTAACGTTACCTGGGTGCTTGCATTTAAAAGATATATTTTAAAAAAGCATTTACATGAATAACAGTTTATTTTGACCCACCAAATATTTGGCTTTGTTTCTGGTTGATTATTCAGAGATTTGGTCCTTTTTGCCAGTTACAGTATTCTGGTCCTCAAACTTAGATAAATAATGATAGATAAACTTAATGATGGATAATAATAGATAAACTTAGATAAATAATGATAGATAAACTTAATGATAGATAATAATAGATAAACTTAGATAGATAATGGCGGTAGACATGTATAAGTCACATCTGGAAACAACTGTAGACATCTAGATCATCCGCTGTGAAGAGCAAGAGAACGATTGTAAACCCATACCTTTGAGAAATCTATACTTTTGAGCGGACTATATATGAAAAGGGCTCTGATTCCTACCCAATTTAGCCTGTATGAAAGTACATACCTTCAAATTAAATCTGTCAGGTCAATGGCTTCACTATTCATATTTTTTTTTTTTGCCGAACAATGAGTCAGAACAATGCACCTTCTTTTCTTTTGATATCTTTTGATTTCTTTAACCCTTTAAAAAAGGGAACACGGCATTTTCAAACAGTGAATCGCTGAGAATTACTCTATGTTGCATCTTGCACTCTATATCTAAAGGACCTCCTGTTCTGACTTCACGTGTGATAGCAAGTCATCTTTCTTTTGAGAGATTCACATCTAGATTCACGGGCGAACGGCAACAGAGTGACACCAGCTAATCGTGGCGAGAGGGTCTGAAAGTGCTCGGCCGTCTCTAAGCGCCTCTCTGCTCCTGCAGCATCTCGGGCAGCGTTCAGGTTCATGCCACTCTAACCTGCCGAAAGGAGGAAGACTGAGGAAAGTGATTGAGCAAATGAAAACCTGTTCGAGTTTCCATGGACCCGCTGCAGTCCTTAATGGTGGTCGAGTTCTCAGATCACTGGAGCGCTAATGTAATATTGTTCAGGCTACTCATGCCTTTAGTTCTTGTTTACATATATATATATATATATATATATTTATATATATATATATATAAACCGTTTAAGCTATGTCAAAGGAAGACTATGCATGTTTGAATAGTCTTGAATACATAATAGAAATGTTTGAGAGGAAGATGTTCCTTATGTTTAATTCTGCTCTGCATACAATCTGATGAAACCACTGGTCTTGCAGGTAAGACCATATTGTACTACATGGAAGCTGTTGTACTCATGGATGTGTGATTTAATGGAATCAGTGTAGGGATTTTATTGGGGGGGGGGGGGGGGGGTTGCATTAGATGGCGTGAATGAATCAGCACCTGTGCTGCTGTTACCTGCTGTCAGTGTGACTGTTCTGTGCTGAGGGAGAGACATTAGCTGTGTGTCGTCAGGCCCTGTTTGTTCAGCAGGAAGGCGGTGTTATTATATAGGACCTGACACGGGATGGTCAACAGCTTCAGGCACTTTGAAACAGTTCGCAAGTGGCTGTCAGACTCATTTGTCTCCTACCAGTCTTCGCTTCTCTCTCTCTCTCTCTCTCTCTCTCTCTCTCTCTCTCTCTCTCTCTCTCTGTTATTCCCACCCTCCTCACACCACTCCATCACTGCCCACAGGCTGCAGGTCCATGCGGAAGTGACTGTCTCATTGTCTTAGAAACGTTGCTCCTTTTACAGGCTCAGAATTCATTTCAAAGGGAACTTAAAGATTGAGGTTTTTTTTTTTCTAAATTACAACATTCTTGAAAATGAACATTAATTGTGACATTATGTCTGAGTTAAGAAAACCTACAGAGGGCAGTGAGAGCAGAAACTGGTTTTCCATGACTTTTAATGTGCAACTAATCATTAAAGAGCAACATGAAAGGCGAACACAAAAATGTTATTTCTGTATGGTTGGCATGGCTGGGATTTCTTTGGCAGTGGTATTTTATTACTGCTGAAAGTCAGGGGAGCATTCAGAGAGCAGGTATAATTTGGGTTAGTTAATTGAATGAATAGAGAAAATATGAATTATTAAAACCTGCCAAGTCCAAATCCTTTTGACGAATGAGACAAATGCACAAAAGAAAAATGCTATAATATAAGAAGACTGCATTTTATTAGTTGTACACTCGTTCATATTTATCTGTGGGCAAACATGAGTGTGTGACTAAGGTTCTATATTTTACTAGGAATTTAGAGTAAGTACGAAAAATTCCGTATATTTGGGAGTAAATCTCATCCCACTCTCATCCAGCTCCACCGACAGCAGGTCGAGCTGCTCCACCCAGAGTTCTCAGTTCCCCCCAGAGCTGCATCAACTGCTCCGCCGAGAGAATCACTCTGAGCCACCTCCACCCAGAGCAGCTCCCCCCCCCCCCCCCGGTGCTCCACCCAGAGCACTATCAGCAAACTCCACCCAGAGCAGCACCGGCCGCTCTCAGACAGCCCCACCCACTGAGAGCAACGCTCTCCGTCTGCCTCCGCTACTGAAATGATGAGAGCAGCAGACTGACTGATTGTCTGCCCGAGTGAAGCGAGAAGCTTTTTTTTTTTTCCTGCCCCGTGCACCACCAGGCTTCCCTGCCCTCGAGGCCCTGCCAGCAACAAGATGCAATAAACAGCATCTTACATTCCCTTTCAAGTGCTACAAATTTCAAGTAATAATAAAACTAATAGATGTATAATTCATTGTGTCTGTTGTGATGGTGATGGAGAAGAGGATATAAAATATAGATATAGCAAGATGGGTTGAGTGTGTGTGTGCACATGAACGCATGTATGTGTGTGTGTGTGTGTGTGTGTGTGTGTGCGTTTCAGAGCTGTAGTGTGTATGGTGGGTGTTCAGATGTTCTGGAGTGAAAGAGTGTCAACTGTTGAGATTTTAAAAATCTAGGGCATGTTCTCCTCAGCAAAATAGGCGGTGGAAAAGAGGCATGTTTTGTTGTTTTGAATTTGTATATGTGTGCATGTGTGTGTATGTGTGTGTGTACATGTGTGTGCATGTCTGTGTGTGTGTGTGTGTGTGTGTGTGTGTGTGTGTTTGTGTGTGTATGGGTGGGTGGGTATGATTGAAAACGAGAAACCATGTGGTACCCAGGTGTATTCAGCAAAGGATTTATTTGTGGATGCTTTGGATGTATTTGTGTTTGTCGTTAAAATTTCTTTCTCTCCCTCTTCTCTTTCCCTCTCTTTCTTAGCTCCAGGGTGGTAATTGTGGGTTTAAAACGTAACCATAGTTCTCTGACACACGAGTGTCTCTTGGGAGAAGCCTATGATGTGATGGTTAACTGTGTTCCACTGAGGGAGCATAGAAGCAGGTGAGGGTGGATAGAGGCAGTTTGCATGGCTGTACATCAGAAGGGCAGAAAGAGGGCATACCATCCAGGGAAGAGAGTCACAGAGCACTTGCAGAGGTATCGGGTCTGAGACTCCCCCAGTACTTCACCTCCCTGAGCTACAGCTGGTCTAACACACTTTAACTCAGCTCATGAAGGACTTGATTAGCAGCCGATGGATTCAATCAGTGCGGGCCTGGGACCGAACAACACTGGGCTAGATGGGAAGGCTGAGTCAAAGCTGAGTCAAAGCAGTCGGCATTCAGACAGTAAGAGGAAAACATGTGCTAGGTGTGTAAACTGACATGAACTGTGACAAAAGTGCATTTAGTAACACACCACAATGATTCAGCGCAACTGTTGTGACTCAATTGTGTATTTGCAACAAGGATTCAATTTTGGTAGCTCTGTCTCAGTTTAATAAGAATGATTTGATAAAGTTTTTACAGGCCTGAGAGTCTCCATGTGCGAATGAAGAACTGACATAATAAGCTCATCCATGGGTAACTACATCTGTTTTCTCTTGCCAGTCTCATGAGGAAAATAAAACACTCATAAAAATAAATAGTCATAGGCTATCCTAATTAATCTCCATATTCAGGAATTTATATTTGCATTATCAAAATATACAGCCTCGCTTTCTGAATAATATATGGCCACAGAGACAAGTGCCATTTACATACCCATTGGAGAGGCATAGATTTAAATACATTTACTTTAAATACCCAATGGAAAGGCATGGATTTATGTATATATACACATATTTAAATATTTAAATATTTACATTTCCTCACAAGTGAATACATCTCAAGTGAAGGCAATCCTGACCCACAGACCACCCCTATTGCTATTTTAATAGCAGAGTTGAGAGGATACTTCAACAAATCAGCAGTTAATACTGACTCTTTTGTTTCTGCTTATATAAATGCATGTATTTCAACAAATATATATCATCATTAATAAACTCTGCATGGATTTCAGAAGTCCGTGAGCCTGTTTTTTTTTTTCTTGAGGCTGTGTAAAGAGTTTTTCAAGACATAACTGAGCGGATAAATAGCTCAGTCTGGAAACAGGTTCACGAATGGGCAAAGATCATTTCACTTCTTGTACAAAAGTAAAAAAAAAATGCTGCAGTTTTGTAAAACAAGAATGCAGTTGTTAATAAAAATCAACATATTCAGCTGACACAGACGGCAGAACACATATATGACAATTTGTTGTGGGTTGTGGACCTTCCATGAGTTGATGCTCTGGTTCGGTTTGGATGTCATCAATAATTTCATTCATTCATTCATCCATTCATTCATTTATTGGATGTTAAACAAAAACAGGCGGCCATGTTCAAGTTTACACAAGCACAGAGTCAACAACCCTCACCTCCCAAGCTCACTCACTCTCACAGATCCTGTCATTCAGTGTTGCTTCCAGCACTGCCAGGCAATGCTCACATAAATTAGCATCTATTTGCATAAGAATCCACCAGTTTAGCAGAGCCACACTTGGGCTCTCAACAAATACCATTCTTCTGCCCCCATCTTTCTCTTTTTCTGTCGTGCTCACACTCAAGCGTGCCCTCACACACACACACACACACACACACACACACACACACACACACACACAATAAACACACACACGCACACACACACAACACACTAATGCGCACACACACACACTAATGCACACACACACACACACACACACATACACACAGCAAACTAATGCACACACACACACACAATAAATGCACACACACTCACACTGTGCTCCCGTATCATTTTTCTTCAGTCCATAGAAAAGAAAATGCTGGTAATAAACCCCTCCTGTTCCTTTTTAATATTATCAAGGGGCAAGTAGGTAATGGAATGAACTACTGAATCACCCCATAGTCCAACCTCAACGTGCCAGGAGTTCTGTGTATTTGTGTTGCTTTTATATACGTGGACGTTTTGTGCACAGCATAAATCTCAAAATAGAAGACCATATGCTAAAGGCAGCCCTTGTAGTCATTTTCCTATGCAAACAGAGTATCCGTGTTGCTCTACTGAACACACAAACTAGTTTGCAATGATGGAATTGACCTTGTTGTTTACAGTAAAATGTCCCACAAAGTGATATCTGTAGGATCTTTGAATCAATGTGCAGTTTACATCCTGTTCCATCACCATGACGATCCACTCAGCCCCACCCCCGTGTAATCAGAGCATGGCTCTGGAGAGAGAAAGTTCTGGAACGTTTCTCATTGCTTCTTTAAATCCATCGACTGGGCTGCGTTCCCAGTTCCTAACAGGAATAAATAGTTGGTAAGAGAGTGTGCTGACCCCGCGACCCCAATGTAGACTTGGTGTGGCATTAATTGGCTACCTGCTTCTCCTCAGAGTCCACCTGCACCAGGCCTGTGCACACTTAATGAAGGCCTCCACAACATCCTGCTCCTCTCCTCTGCTGGCTTGTCTCTGCACACCGCACGAACCTTGTCAAATAAATTAAAGAGTGTGCCGCTGTCCCTGGGGTAGAAGTCCTCCGCAGACGCACGGAGTCCGGAGCTGCGTGGACAGCGGGGAGGCCCGCTACGTAGAGCACAATGCACGAACACGGGCAAGAGAGGGAAGCGAGCGGAGAGAGAGCGGAGAGAGAGCAGCTCCGTGACCAGCTCAGCCTTCACACTTCATTTTCATTTAGGTTTGCGGGGCAGAGCAACATTTGTTAGTCTCTCTCTCTCTCTCTCTCTCTCTCTCTCTCTCTCACTCACACACATGCTGTGATATTTCCTCTTTTCCTATTAGGCCTTTATGCCACAGATCTTTCTGTAGGCTATGCACATTCTTGTCTTCTCCAATCTGACCAAATGGTAAGGCCTGATTATTTTAGTCTTGTCCTCAGGCTGTACTAGCTTGCACCAGATGACTTGAACCAGTGGTGGTGGGTCATTATTTACGGTTTATGGTTTCGGTTAAAAATAAAAAATAGAATGGGTTAAGGTATTTCTTACCAGCCAATCTCATGGGAGAACTAACTCTTTTCTGTAGTTGCATTCAAACAATGTATAGATACTGTGAAAGCATCTTCTGCAGTGGGTCAGAACCACACTGCCAGCACCACCTCCACAAGATGTTTTTTTTTTATTATCATTTTTTATTATGCCTGCATACATCTGTGAAACCCTGCTACCGTCTGACCTCTGTGGCATGTTTATTGTTTAGCTTTTTTGTTTTTTTAACAAAAGTAGATTGCTTTAGTTTTTAATGTCAGAGAAAGTAAACATTCGACTGATTTAACCTCTGAAATTCTTGGAACTCATGAACTGCAAGATTCAAACTAAATTCACTGTTTAACTTGTGTGACATTATTCGCAGGCTGTTGAATCTGACATCTGAAGGTTATTCAACACAAAATCAATTTGTTATTCGACAACAAAGTAGGAGAGGGGAGAGCAAAAAAACGTTAGCTTTTTGCTTTGCTTACTGCATAGCTTGGATTCATGCCCCTGGGCTGAAATGTAAATTCACTCTAATGATTATAAACATTGTTCTTCCTTTTATTTTTCCATTTTAATGCATCCTTTTCATGGACAACCACTCATGCAGTAAGAAGGCCTAAAAAAGTATGTTTAGCCAGTGTTCCTCAGATAATTCTCCTCAAATAATTGCACTCATTATCTTCATCATCAAAGTGTAATTCTTAGCAATGGGAAGTGTTAGGTTTTTAGCCTCTGTTCAGTCCGACTGACACAGAGTACCTTCAGGGTTCGACCAGAGATTAGCTCAACCCTCGGTATGCCTCATTACGAGATCTCGGGGAACGAATTCACAACACACAGGTGTCAGGAAGATGCTCTGAAGTTTATTAATAATATAGGAAGCTTAAATAGAATAAAGAGTTGATGTGGAAGAAGAGAGTGATGGTGTGGGGTAAAATGATTGGTCTAAGGTAGAATCAACAACTAGATGATTGGTCTTAAGGAGGGGGTAAGAAATTCCACAAAGTGGCCTCCACGGAGAAGGTGTTTAGATGACGTTTGGATCTGGGTCAGTCCGACTGTCAGATAAGAAGGGGGTTGTGGATATGTTTAAGGACGAAGGACAGTCTTAAAGATAATTTAGACTCCAGTAGGACTGGGGTCAGCCTGACCGCCTGATAGTCTAACTAGAGAGAGACATTTAATTCAGAATGTAACATGGATCATGGATCATTAAATTCCCTTACAGGAAGTGACTGTTCTAAAGCGGGTTGTCTTTTGTGCATTTTCCTGACACTGCCCCCAGAGGCCTGGAGGTGCACTGTTATAAGTGCTTTTGTAACATGCTCTTCCCTCTTCCACTCCCTGCCCCCTCCCTTGTTAGACCTAATTAAAAGAGCATGGTGGGGGGGGTGCATACTACAGCTTAGAACAGCCTGTGGCTGTTCCTCTTTGTTCTCAGGTCAAAGGCATGACTCAGAACACAGGCATATTTCTGTGTTGATGACCTGTCTCAGATTCTGTTCTTAGGTAAGAGCATAAATCAATAAATTATTTTATTGATTCTCTCTATTTTTCTCTCTCTCTCTCACTCTCTCTCTTCCTGTTTCTCTTTCTCTCTTGTTTACTGTTGTAATTACTCTTCTGTCTATTTAGTAGCTCATTGGGGTGTGTCCCACTTTATGGTATGGATTACAATACAACATACACACACACACACACACACACACACACACATAATTACTGTCTTTAGATCTACATCAGCTCTCTTAGCGATACCTTATAACAGACTTGTTAAAGATGTAAGCCTTCTGTGCAGGTATTATGTGAAAAATGATTTAATGGTTTGTAGTGAATGGAAACTGCCTTTAGGGATCACATTAATGTAGTGCTTCTGACCTGAACACCTGTAGATCTGCACACAGAGGTGCAAATACAGAGAAGGGGTGGAGCATCCAGGACGAGGGAATGTCACTACTAGCTAAAAAATGTCTCCCTACTGATCTCATACTGATTATTCTGAAACTCAAAACGTCTTTAAAGCCAACTCTTTAAAAAAAAAAAAAATGATATGCGCTGAGCTGGTCAGAGTTTCACATTTGATAGAGATTGCATAGCACTTCCATAAGAGACTCTGGAAACGGGTGCCTGGCAAATAAGGCATGCACACCCTCTCCTGGTTTAAGTTTACTCTCAAGGGAGTGTCCCTTTATTTGAAAACACAGAGCAAAGTGTTCATTGCACAACATTTCTGCACAAAAAAAGTTCTTGTTCAGAATTCCCTAGAATGATTATTTGATGTATGGACCACTTAAGGCTATATATATCATACGTGTTGGGCCGATACATCATCTGTAATGTTCCGTGAGCGTGGTTTACTGCAGTTTGTCAGATCTTCTGCAGAGGTATTTTATGCTGGCAGAAAACAATCTAACGGCAGGCTCATTGATGATGATGAGTTCTGTGCCACTGAACACAGATCTGTCCCAATGCCACAGGCTAATTCAGCCATTCGTCTTTGGCGTAATTGTAGCACTCTGTCAATGTGCCGACTGTTTTATTTATCAATCAGACTGATGCGGTCCTTTTACAGAAACAGGCCGAGCGGAATCAAACACGTACAAAATGCACTGAGGCAAACAGCCCTTTGTTCACACACGCGTGTTCCTGTATTTATGCATCAGTCTGCACGTGCTCGTGTCTCTGTGGGTGAAGGAGGGATGCATACTTTGGTTTTGAGGTTTTCCACCACACGTCACTTGTCTTTTTGTTCCTTGGTTTCTGACATACCTTTGGTCTCTATGGATTACTTTCGCCCTCGCATTGCCCATGGGTTTCCCTGTAGGATTTCTCCCATAGAAAACCTAGTTGCCCTACCTGTCAGCCCTCTTCTTTTGGTTGGACTGGATTCCCTGCCTAGACCTCTGACATCTTTATAGTAGTGAGATCATGCAGTAAAAATGCACATTCAAAAACACTTGCTTTCTCTCCTCTCCCGTCCTCTCCTCTCTTCTCCTCTCCTTTTCTCTCGTCTCGTCTCGTCTCGTCTCATCTCCTCTTATTGTCTTGTCTTTTCTCCTCTTATCTCCTCTTGTCTTGTTTCTCCTCATCTCATCTCCTCTTGTTTCCTCTCATCGTTGTCTCACCTCGTCTCATCTCATCTCATCTCCTCTCCTTTCATCTCGTCTCTTCCCTCCTTTCCTCTCCTCTTCTCCTCTCCTGCTTTGCTTCAGGCTGTGACTCTTCCATTCCCTCCACTCTCCAGCCTCATAAAGCAGGCTGTCACAGTGACTAATTTGTTAGTCTTGTCTCTCACTGCCTGATCCTCAACCCACCTCCTTGTCTCCCTGTGAAGAAAAAAAAAGAAAAAAAAAAAGCCCCTTAAAGGTAATGTGGTATGGCGGCCACTCACTACCTAGTTTGATCTATACGCTCAACCAACCACAGCAAGAGAGAATGTCCTTTTTATGCTGCAGAGAGATACACAGATTTCAGATTTCTTATCTGATCCAGCCCCTCCGGCCCATTTCCCGTGCCCCTACCTCCACTGCCACCCCCCAGAACGCCTGCTGCGTCGTGGGTAAAAATAGGAGAGGCAGGGCTGTTAAGGATGTTGTGTAACGCTAGCCTAACAGGATTGAAGGCGCATCTGCTCACTGGGAGGCCGGTGGAAGACGGCGGTGTGAATTCCAGGTTCACTGGGGTAAGAAAGAGCAGAGAAGGTTTTCTCCAGAGGGAATAGATGGCAAGGTAATTACTGAACTCAGGAAGAAGTTCATGAGACAAAAATACAACAACAACAAAACAACAACAGATAGGCATGCGCGTGCGCACACGCTTACAAACAAGAAACGCTAATACAAACAGGCACATGAAGACACACTCTCTCTCTCTCTCTCTCTCTCTCATACACACACACATACATTTCTTTCTTTCTTTCTTTAATTTTATTTCTTTTCTTTCTAGTTTGCTTTCTTTCCTTCTTTCTTCAGCATCCTGTCAAACTGTCAACAATCTTTTCCATCCTATTTAGATGCCACTAGTTCTCTGGAACAGGTGTGTGTGTTTGTTTGAGTATGTGTATGTGTGTGTGTGTGTGTGTGTAAGTACTATTTTTCAAACAAGATGCCTTGATGTCTTCCTCGCCAAGACACAGCAGCCTGTTTTAAAGATGGAGTCTTCATTTCCTTCTCTCTCTCTCTCTCTCTCTCACTCTCTTTATATTACAATGTAAACTAAATGGATTTGTGATTAGATTCTCCTGTTCAAACATTGCTGCTTCTTTAGACTGCTTGCCTGGAAAACCCCAACATGTTCCACAGTTGGTTTTTGATGCCACTCATACTAACATGAGCACCTTTTAATGAACCTGAGGGACAGCATAGCCAGGTTAAACATAACTCAACTGAACAAAAGTTCTCCATCCAGGTGGACTCTTATTGTTCTAGAACATTCTTTTGTCTGTAAAATAAGAGTGAAAGTGAATGTCCTTGGCATGTCTTTATGATGGTTGTCCTACACCGTCCTGGCTCCACATGTAGAGGAGTTCAAATGTCCTGTCTTTTTCTCAGAGTTGCATTGGACATAGAATAATGAAAGTAAGTGAAAGAGGGGGAGGAAAGAGTGAGAAAGCTCTCTCTCTCTAACTCTCTCTCTCTCTCTCTCTCTCTCTCTCTCTCTCCTTGTTCTCACTTTTACTGAGAGAGGAACAGAGATGAGAGAGAAATGTAAAGAGATGCAAGTTCTCCCTGTAAGTACTAGGAGGTGCCTATTTGTCATCATTGATCAATCCATTAAGAAATGTGTGCAGAGAGGCATATTGGTTTTAAAGAGGGTGAAAGAGAGAGAGACAGGGATGAAAGAAGGACAGCATTCAACATCTACTGGGACTTAAGCACCACTGGGTAGAAAACAAATTTAATATTGTCTCTCTCCTTCTCTCTCTCTCTCTCTCTCTCTCTCTCTCTCTCTCTCTCTCTCTCTCTCTCTCTCTCTACCTCTCTCTGTCTTTGTTTCTCTTTCTA
The DNA here is from genome assembly GCA_025802075.1 of Tenebrosternarchus preto. Lineage (NCBI taxonomy): Eukaryota > Metazoa > Chordata > Actinopteri > Gymnotiformes > Apteronotidae > Tenebrosternarchus > Tenebrosternarchus preto. Next base: position 15,202,750 of record JAOYMR010000026.1, read on the forward strand.
AAAAGAGAAAAGACTTTCTAAAAGCTTGGTTTTACAGGAAAGACAATGTTTAAAGCAGTACTGGCATGTGCTGTGATTAGGCAGAAAGCATCTTTCTTGTAGTTTGTATGTGTATTCTTTTTTGGGAGTGTGTGTGTGTGTGTGTGCTCGTGCTCGTGCGTGTGCATGTGTGCGTGTGAATATGTGCATGAGCGTGTTACGTGCGTGCATGTGGTTGTGTGTGTGTGTGTGTGTGTGTGTGTGTGTTTGAGAGCATGTCTTCTACCCATAGGCTAGAGTGGTGTTCCTTGCCCAGTCTCTGATGAATTCATCTAATTAACAGAGCCTTGATCTGCTGTCTAATCCTTCGCTCTGTAATAAGGGATTAAAATGCTGCCTAAAACCACCTGCTGTTACTGAACTGCACGACACTGGCTGCACACATGCCTCAAACTCCTGCTCCACGCATGTGTGTGTGTGTGTGTGTGTGTGTGTGTGTGTGTGTGTGTGTGTACTTGCATCTCTACAATACACATTGTGCATTTGTAAATCTGTGCTGATCCATTTTAGAGAGAGATGAGTTGAAAGAGCCCAGACTCAGTGAGCTTCACCACAGAACTACTGTGAACCCCAGTAAGAGACAGGGCCACCATTTGAACACCCAGCACATGTTCACGATCATGGTGTCATGGAAATAGTGGATGATGTCAGTGGGCGTTGGCTGGCGGGAGGTGGTCAGGGCTAGCAGGAAACTTTTTGTCACACTTGCTGAAAGAGGACATTAAAGTGGGACAAGGCAAAGTGGGGAAGGGGGGGGCACAGACGGTGGGGGGGCTCGTGAAAAATCGTGGGTGAGATTTTCTTGAACCTCATTGGGTACACAACGAAAAAGGGGGAATGGGGAGAAGAGAAGATGCCGCGTGCCAATTCGCTAGACCAACGGGCGGCTGGCCCATTCTGCCCGGTTGCTTAGCAACTCCTAGTGTACCCTGGGCAGCTTAATGACTCTTGTTGCCGCGGTGACTTGGAGTATTCTAACGGGCCAGAAGCTGGGAGGTTGGCGACCAATCATGCGAGATTAGAACACTGAAACTGACTAATCAGCGGGCAGGGGCCCTGTGACCCTAAATGAACTCCAGCCAACAAATATACGCAGGAATATATTTTCAACTTAATGCAATATATAATATGTCAGGCTTCAAATGAACAATAAAATCCTAACAATAATAATTTCTTAATTTTGGAAAAAAATACATCATGTCTGACAACAAGTGTCATAAATTTTCTTTTCACACTGCTACATTTGTCACAGCTCATCTAAGAGAGTCGATTTCCTGAGATGAGCTAACTGTACTTTCTTGTATAGGGGAGTAGGGGTGTATGTGTGTATATCTGTGTCAACGTATATTACTACATTTGTGTGAATGAAGTGTTCACCTAGAAAGAATAAAATGTTATGAAACTTTGTGTGTGGGAGAGTGTGTATGGGCAAGTCTGTCGCTAAAAGTGGCCATTTCAGCAAACTGTCAGTGGGAATTTGTCATCTCTGGAGGGCTAGCTCTGGATTAATTAAACATGCCAAAACTCAGAACAGCACAGGACTGTGCACATGTGTGTGTGTGTGTGTGTGTGTGTGTGTGTGTGTGTGTGTGTGTGTGTGTGTGTGTGTGTGTGTGTGTGTGTGTTTATGCCTATTGTGCTAATTTTTGCTTATCTGGCACTCTGTGACACTCTTAGTGTACAAACATGAAAGGGAACAAACCACTGTTACCTCGCATGTGCACACACACAACTTTACACCAACCTGCCTCTCTAAACTCTCTCTCTCTCTCTCTCTCTCTCTCTCTCTCTCTCTCTCTCTCCAGATGAACCGGCCCATCCAGGTGAAGCCAGCCGACAGCGAAGGACGGGGAGGTAATTAACCTTTTTTTTACACACATGTACACACACATGAACACACACACACACACCTGAACATGTTCATGTCGAGGCTTCACGTTGTGTGTAGAATCGCATTAATACAGGTCAAGCACCTCTGTTGACTCCTCATGTATGGCCGGCGAGGGCCTGGCCGGTCCACTGTCACTCGGACGATTGCCCAAAGGCACATTAGGAGTCTTCCTCTCTCCTCGTCCTCCAAGGCTCTTTCTGATTACAGATTTTGTTTAGAAAACGGCCCCTGTGACATGCTACAGCGGGCAGGAATTTAAACGCGTGCACATACCAGCCACATATTCCTGCTAAACCTTCCAAACGACCAGAAGAGCTTAGTTTACAGTCAACGTCGGTCTGTGTCCAAAGCACTGGTGTTGCGAAAAGGTGATTTGTCATATATGTTTGAAGCACTGGGATAAAAGAAGAAGTTTTCTTCTTTATTAGTTTTGATTTGGAGAAAGAGCTGTTGCTGCTGGTAATCTTCACTGGTATTATAAGAATGGCTTGCCATATTTTTCATTCCATTTCACTGCAGACAGTATCAGTATATTCCCTAAAACGACTCCTCTCCTGCAGTCTCCCATGAGCTGTGAATGTGCAGATTTCAGGCTACTGCAATAAGCACTGGGGAGAGAGTTTTCTAAAAGAATCATTAAAACAAACTGCTATTTGAAAAATTATGCTATTAACCTAAAATATTCCTTTTCTGTCCCATTAAATGTTATTCCTTTTGAGAGATATTACTAAATCTAGTTTTCATACAGTGACCCATTTCAAAAATCAAATAAACATGCTTTTATTGGTAGTGTTGAGAACATTTGGCAAGTTTGAGCAGAATTTGTGCAAGATTTTTAGCTAATTACATCCTTAATTAAATCAAGTCACTCTTGAGTTGGTTACATTTTTTTCATGAGGATTTTATGATATTGTCATCACTAGCTCCTGGAATTCTGCCAGTCTCACACAGTCAGCAAATAAAAAAAAAATGCCCTTACTGCCAAACTAGTAAGTCTAACTCTAAAAAGTCAAAAGTGTAGGCAGAGTATCAGTTCAAGTTTTTCTAATAAACAACGGAAATCAAAACGTAACGCATAATGAGACAATCTACGTTTTGTTATCTTATCAGATATTATTCAAGATATTATTGTTCTCATCTAATTTATACAGCTCATAAGGTGAAGCAATGTACATGTCCAGGGATGCACAATGGTTAACAACAGAATAGCTTTGCAGCTTCTACACTTTAAACCAACATCATTAGTCTATCTTGGGCAAATGAACAGTCTTCACCAACCACAAACATTCCGACTGACCTGACCCCGATACATTTTTTTTTGTTTGTTTGTTTGTTTTTAAGATATGTTTTGTCTCAGGGTGGCTAGGCTTCCAGATATGTAGAGAGGGCTTGATGATTCTCAGGCTGATACTGTGGAAGCTAACGGCATGCCCTGCCCACTGTGACAGATGGGTGACATTTAGGGAGATTACACTGTAATCTATAAGACTGCGAAACAACATTTTGGACTGAATGCATTTTAACAAACTTGGCAGATGCTAGTGAATCTCTCCAGATTATGAGATTTAAGGTAAGGTTAGAGGTCAACACGTTCAAAGTTCACATTATACAAGATGGATTCTTTTTCTCATCCTTATATATATATATATATATATATATATATATATATATTGTAATTGTAATTATAAGTAAATGGCCCATATTACCAGATAGTTCTTTGACGTTGGTGCTGTGATACACACTCTGGCACGTGCATCCAGAGATTGTAATTCACGGCAGTGTGTGTATCACACAGCCTGGTCAGCTTCTCTCTACATCCAGATCACAGTGCTGTCAGATGGTCACTCTAATTAACCACCATCTAAAAGCAGGCCAACCAACCAGTGACTGGCATGACCTAGGCCTAAGCCAATCAGCTTTTCTTAGCCAGATAAATTAGATGTGGGCCACATAGAAGTGAGGATGGATGAGGACTGATATCAATTACTGCTCTCTTTCTCTCTCCATCTTTGAGACAGAGGGAGAGGAGAAAAAGTGTGGAAAAGACTGAATGAAATAAACAGGATTCAGAGCCTGGTAAACAGTATCAGACAGCTATCTAGCAGTATGGCTGAGCATCTATGTGAGCGAGTTTGGGTGTGTGTGCGTGCGTGCGTGCGTGTGTGTGCGTGTGCGTGTATGTGTGCGTGTATGTGTGCGTGTGTGTGTGTGTGTGTAGATGTGTGTGTGTGTGTGTGTAGGTGTGTGTGTGTATGAGTGTGTGTGTGTACGTGTGTGTGTGTGTGTGTTTGTTAATAAAGCTGAGTGAAAAAGAGGGATCATGGGTAGATCACACAGAGATATTGAGTTCTAATGGTGATCGGGCTCAAACAGAGCAGGCGCTGAGGAACCACGGCACTGACTACAGATATCCAGCTCTGTCTGTAACGTGGCAGTCGGGCAGCTCAGGGCGCCGACTGCACTGCTTTAGGGAAGCGTGCGTCCGATTGCGTGAGCACGCCCCTCCGAGGCTCGGACGGCGTGCGTGACAGCTCGCTTTAGCCAGGCAGAGCGCGAAAGCCCCGGTAACTTGCGCGATCACCCAGCGATTCCAGCACCTCCAGGAACAGGCGCCCATTTATCACGCGCAGACCACAGCAATTATCCGTCACGAGCGGCCACGGAAGGGTCCCTATTGTGCGCCTGGGAAAGCATTAAGGCCCATTAGCGACTCTCGTACCACTGCTCTAGCATCCGGCTTACATCCCGCCTGCTCGCCACCCAGGAGAGACAACCTTTTCCCGGGGGGGGAGAGGAACGACGGTGTGGCAGGAGGAAGAGGTGCAGATAACAGCCCTGATCCGAGGCTCTGCCGCTGTCATCGGCACAGATGCTGCATTTAATTCTCACTTTGGATGCGGGTGACTCATGAGTTGCCTGGTATTATCTCAGATATCAGGGAAGGGAAAAATCAGATGGAAGGGGAGGGAAAGGAAAGTGGAGGAGAACCAAAAGAGGAGACTGATCTGAGGACTGAATTTGTCCAGCCAGCGTGCTGGAAAAAGAGCGCATGAGGACATTCTGCTAGCCCAATCAAGGACTTTCATGTTCTGTATATCGGCGACAGGATTTCTATTAATTTCATTCTCCTAGGAGTGATTTTATCGAGATCTGTTTTGACGAGCTCTGGCCATCCTTATCATGCTGCTCCAGTTTAAGCATCTCCGGTTCGGTGAAGGGCCGTATCAGTCGATCCGCCCTGTGGACAGGGTTCGAAAAACGTGCATCTAATGGCGTTAAAGCGATCCATTTTGCCTATACCTAAGTCAGCCAGAGATGTGACATTAGTAGTTGTTTTCCCTGCCCAGTAGCCAAGAAAGAGAGAGATGAGAGGGGGAGACTGGAAGTGTTTAAAAGAGGTGTGGAAGTGGAGCAGGGTGGGGGTGGTGGGGTTGT
>JAOYMR010000026.1:15239592-15253499 GCA_025802075.1 Tenebrosternarchus preto
CCCCCACCCCCACCCCCCCCCCCCCCCCCCCCCCCCCCCCCCCCCCCCCCCGCCCCCCCCCCCCCCCAGCGATGGACTTTGGGGAGGACGGATGAGATTTAATGTGGGTAGAAAAAACTATCATCAAAGCTTACAGCACTGAGACATTTAAAAGCCTTCTAGCACCAGTTGCAGTCCAGGCTCCCTGGGGGGTGTGATTTTTCCATAGAGTCTGGGATAGACAGATGTCCACAAATTACAACACTGGGAGGTCTGACCGTTACAATGGACCACTCAATGGGGATCTGGCCGTCTTCAATTCCAACTCAAAACAGACTTTTTACTGGCATAAGCAGGGGTGGGTGCAATGCGCGCACATGTGTGTGTGTCTGTGTGTGTTGTGTGTCTGTGTGCGTGTCCCTGTATGTGTGTGTGTATGTTGTATGTGTGTGTGTGCGTGTGTCCCTGTATGTGTGCGTGTCCCTGTATGTGTGTAGGTGTGTGTATGTTGTGTGTGTGTGTGCATGTCCCTGTATGTGTGCGTGTCCCTGTATGTATGTTGTGTGTGTGTGTCCCTGTATGTGTGCATATGTTGTGTGTGTGTGTTTTAAGACTTCTCCCTAGCAGACACTACAGACACTTTAATGTCTTTTGTGCATTCAGCTTTTTTTTCAGGAAACATTGTCTAAGAAAATGTCTAAGAATGTAAGTGCTCATTTCATCCTCTCTCTGTAGTCTGGTTCCCTTCCGTCTCACTGATCGTGTGTATGTGTGCTTTCTGTGTGAGAAAAAAAAAAACCATTTAGTGCTATCCTGCTAATTAATTAGCTTATCATTTTCTCTCATTTCTGTTTATGCTGTTTTCAGTTTTTTCATGGACATTTTTGAATGCCTTAAAAAAAAAAAAAAAAAAAAAGCTAGCGCTTCGGTAATGCTCATAACCCTTCCCAATAAAGGACAAGAAACCCCATACATTTTGTTCTTCTTCTTTTGCCCCTAACCAACGTGAAACCTGGGCAGGGCCAAACATAGCTCAAGATGGCTGCCCTGTTGGCTAGCTGCAACGGTCAGGGGAAACAGCTCCCACGGCTGTAAGTTCAAACCATGGTGTCATTTTCTTTTAGATGACGTCATGTGTACTACTGTGATTGAGTGGCATGACGTGCTGGTGATCTGTTACTCTCTCTCTCTATATATATATATATATATTTCTATTGTGGTTATGTTTTGGATTCTGTATTTATGGAGTGCAGTATTTGTTTGGTAGCTGGTAGCTGGTGTTCGTAAATCTGCTGACTGGTTGATTTTGATGGGATGTGATTTTTACCCCTTTTTGTTGTTGTAATGTGAGTTGTGTGCTCTTGTTATTTTGCGTGTGAACTTGACAGTGCATCGATATTTTGCTCTCTCTATCTCTCGCTTTTTTCTTCGCGTAAGCTTTAAATCTTCACATTTTTATGTTTGACCTGACCTGTTTTTTATATTAATGTACCTTCGTTAAGGAGCAGGGTTTTACTTTTTCAATCACTAGCTCTTTTAGTACGGCATTTTTATGATGACACCATGTTTGTAATTTCAAGTAACTGCTAGCCCACCACCCACCCGTCCTCACCCACCCCTTCAGTCACACTCCTTTCCGTCACCATGGTGCAAAGGCAAATGTTGACTCTGGTCTTCTCTCTTCTCTGTGCTCCTCCACTGTATCTACATTCAGAGCACTTTACTGTGATTGTTTTGTTTGCCCAACATGGGGATTGGTTCCTGTTTACTTATTTATGAGGTTCCGAACCAATTACAGAATGATTGCAGAGCTGCAGGCACTGGTGTGGACTCAGTCATGGCAACTTCAGCTATCTCTGTCTCTCCCTCTCTCTCTCTCTCTCTCTCTTTCCCTCTCTCTCTCGCTCTTCCTCTGTACCTCATTTACACACATAGACAAAGAAGTGCAATAAATGTTTTAACTTCTACCACTTACTTTCAGCTTAGTAGTTCAATGCAAATTATATATATAGAAATTATATTATATTAATTATAACAAATTATATTATATTATATGTATATATCAAGTAAAAAATGTAAGGAATTAAATGTATCAATTTACTGTAGTGGATTAAAAAAATTATCCCAGGGAATAAAGGAATTATAGATCATAAGAAATATACAGGCATTGCCATTCTTAACTGTAAATACTGAAATTTTTGAGGAAAAAAAAAAACTTGTCTTCAGTTAGGGGTCCTCTAGGCACTGGGGAAGCTGGGGTGTGTTTCAAACATGGCTCATGAGCATACGTATTGCCTTCTAACCAATAAAATGGCTACAGAGACGTGACAAAGTGGCATTTAATGCCTCCCTCCATTGTGTTTGGGGAGTGCAGCGAGTCCACAGGGAATCGAAATGTGCTGAAGCTCGATGTCACTGCTGAGCTCAGGATATCCGGAACGCTATCTGTGCTTGGCCTTCTCCTCCCAAATGGCTTATAAAAGTTTCTTACCTTTGAACATTTGGAGAAAGATTAGAGATTTATACACTGGGACAAAGAAACAGTTGTATCTATTGATTGATTTGGGGTGGGGAGGGTTAGTTGTTTGTTTGTTTTGTACACGTTCTCTTTTGACCTTCTAAGCACATGCAACAACAATGTCCAAATCAGCCAAAACAGTTTCATAAGGAATTTGGCTGTTGTAGTGTTTTGTTTCGATTGCAAGTATGCATATACAACCACAAACAAAAGAACAGAGTGGCATCAGAGCGAAAGTTGCTGTGTTTGTGTTGTGCATTTAAGTGGTAGATCTTTTTGCCCTTCAACTGCTCTTTCCTGCAAAGAGCTGGAATGTCTACAGTCAGATCTTTTCTGATCCTCCTGTCTCCCCCTGCAAGCAGCATGCAAAACAGACATGTTTCCCTCTTCAGCTAATACGCTCCATTATGAAACTTTAACAAGTGTATTTGCCAGAGTAATGGAGCAGAACTAAGAGATGTGCTGCTGAGGGAAAGGCAACATTTTTATTTGATCTCTTTTTTTTCTATGTTCTGAACTGGAATCTGTCCATATTTTCCTGTACACCAGGCTGTGAGCACTCCCCATGGTTTTGTGAGGGGAGCAACATGCACACTTGTTTACAACGTAGACACATTCACATACACATACACACAAGTTATATTCTGCATTTGAAAACCGTATTATTATTGCGTAAAAATGCTACTCTACCTTATGTGAACAAACCTTACTATGTATTTAGTCTATATTACCATGTGTTAAACATAATAAACAAAATAAATACAAATACTGATAATATGCTTTTGCACTGCAAAAGGATTCCTTAGGATTCAGTGCACTGCAGGAGAAGGGAAGTCATCTGTCTGTAATGAAGTGTCAAATGTGTTTGTGTAATTACACCTCAGTCATCTCCGATCAAATTGTCTTTACGTCGTGTTCATCCATTTAGTCCTGCACATGTATCTCCCCTCTGTTGTCACGGTGATTACTCTTAGATAGCATTGGGCTGACTGATGGAAGACACAGAGACAGGGCGGTGGCGGTTCAAATGAAGTGTTTGACAAGCACAGTTACAAGTTGTCTATTCCTGATGAAAAGAAAAACGAGCCTCGTTCATCTGGGTCCTGGGTTGATCCAACTACAAATGATTGTTTGGCCTTTGTGTTCTGTGACTGCTTTTCTCAGTGTTGGCTGCAACTGTTGGTGTGTGCAGTTGGGAGACTCAGAATTAAGCCTGTATATTCAGACAAAAAAAAATTCAGTCAATTTTTTTCTTTTTCTTCTTGTTTCCATTTTCTTTCTCTTTCTTTCTTTCTTTCTTTCTTTCTTTCTTTCTTTCTTTCTATATCTCACAGGATGAAGGACTACCACTCCTTATTTCCACAAGTGCAGTATAAGTACAAAGGACTTTCTTCGCTGTGCCACATATCATGAAAGAAGAGTGATCCCTTAGTTCGGCGGGAAAGTCGCTGACAGATCAGAGACTAGGTGAGACTAGGTGAGACTAGGTGACTGAAGGAACAAGGAGGATTTTTTTCCTGGCTAAATGATTTTTTTTTCTTTTTTCTTTTTTTTTTTTTTTTTTTTTTTGCTTTGGCATCTGTGGAAGCAAATTTTGCAGAGACCAACTTTTTTGCTGCTGTTTTTTAGACAAGATGGAAAAATCTTTATAGACACATTATGCTCAAAGCATGCATACACATATATACAATCACACATGCAAACTCACACACGTATATACGATCACATGCAAACTCACACTCAAATTTGCAGACACAAACCCTTTGCACTTCGGCTGACATGCATAAAAATGGCACTTCTGAAACAGACATAATGTTGAATCTCTATGTAAATACTGACATCTATATTTACAAATGCATACATATACAAACACACACACACACACGCACACACACACACACACACACACACACACACACACACCAGCCTGCTGCCATTTTGGTTTTTGTGCCTATACAGGTGTTGTGGTCTGTACCAGGGAGAGCTCTGGAGAGATGGAAGAAAAAATGGTAATCCAGGATTATTTACATGCATCATTCCTTAGGAAATAGGGACCAAAGGACTACATGCTTTTTAAAAGAATATAAATATATAAATATATATATACACATATATATTAAAAAAGGAAAAAAAAATCTCTTACCTTGTAGCTGCAAGTATTACAATTACAATAGTAGTAGTTGAAAGAAATAATTAAGTCAGTATCCAGTGGCCTATGTAAGGTTAAAGTTAAAGGAAATTATGATTATAAAGAAAAAAAGAAAAAAGTTAAAAAATAAAATAAATAAAAGGGGACTGGCAGTTTGCTCTGGTAGCTAATTTCTGCACCAGAAAGTAGATTAGAAATGTAGATTATAGTAGTAGATTTGCTAATTTTTGCTGTTGTTTTTTTGTTTTGTTTTGTTTTGTTTTTAAAAAAAAAAAAAAGAAAATACTTGAACTTGTAAAGAAAGCTTGAAAATGTACAAAAGAGAAACAATATGAATCTGAAAAGAAGGAAAAAATGTTGAATTATTTGTCCTGATGGGGACCGAGCCTCTCTCCAAAACATGTAATCGATGGATAATCCTGCTCATTGCGATCTCGTCACCATCACATTCGACAGCTACTGCGGAATTTGTTTGGAAGGGAAATTGGAGAGAGAGGAAAAAAAGAGAAAAAAAACATACAAACATAACGGAGCGTCAAAAGTCTGTACTTGACAGGGTGCAGGCTTCCCATAAGCCTTTGTGTTCAAGCGACAATCCACTGTAAAGACCAAGCTACTGGATATGGTGTGTACTCTCCTCTTTTCTTTATGCTTTTTGTACTATGACAGGGAGTGTGCTATCTAGACACTTATCACAAAAAAGGAAAAAGTAATCATCAGAAAATGGACTTAATTGAAGGACACAGTAAAGGAAGAGGATGAGTGAGTTGACAGCTACAGAAACTGCCAAATGAACTGGCTTGGTATTCAAGAGGCAAGGACAGCAGTGGCATTTTTTTTTCTAAAGTAAGGAACAAATTCATTAGAAATAATAACATACCACTCTGGGGAGAAGTGACTGTGTGAGGAGTGAGACATTCACAGGTCTGCACATGCCTTTGCAAACTTAGCAAAGCACTTGAGGCACCAAAAAATGTGTCTTTTCTCTTTTGCAGATGCACCCAGAACTTGTATGGCAAAGGCAGAAAGAAACTGCCTTCACAGCTGAAAGCTTTTAGAAGTCATTAAGCTTTGTTGTAATCCAATGGTAATGCAAAAATAGTAATATGCTCTCTCTAATGCTATCATAAATGATACACTGAACCTAGGAAAGTCCCTGTAGCCTGTCGCCCTCCCCAAAGCCTGTATTGCACTCATAGGTCAAATTTTTCTCACTTATCAAAAGTTTGGGGTTCACATGGTACTCCTTTCAACCATCACAGTTTTCGCCGTTTTTTATATACCTGCAATGCTGCCGACCAACCCTGAAGATGTTACAATTTTTAGGCATTTTATTTGATCTTTATTGTATTTGTGACAATTAATTTAATATTTCTTTTACTTAATTACCTAATTATTTTCAATTGTTTTTGACAGATGTCAATGATATATCTGTATTTAATCAAAGCAGTGAGAATCTTTACAATTGGAGGCATGAAATACTATTCGAAGTAGAACAACAATCCTGATTTATATCTTAAAATTGCTGTGTCTCTGGTCATGGGCTCTGGGCGTTGCAGTGGTGGACATGGAGAGATAGGCAGGGAATCATGGATGTCAACAACCAAACCTGACCTCTGAACTTTGATGCCAGCATATCAAACCTCGCTTCGCTCCTTTAAACTGAACGCTCCCTTGAGAAATTCCCTAAGGACCAAAACTGAGCAATTCTATTCTGCTGCCTCCACTTGCTAAATGAAATTTGTCCTTCCTGCCTGCTTCATGATGACAAAATTGGCTGAACTGAATGTGGAAACTGAGAACTCTTTCAAATTGGCCGTTATGCCCGTCCTGCCCATGACTAAAGTCCAGAGATACTCTAAAGTTTGAAGAAGCATGTAGATGTGTGTGGATTCTGGAGGCTACATGCTACTCCACAGTAACTGTACAAGACTGAAAACATCTGGCAACGGTGGCATAGCACCAAATATGTTGGTCATCACTTTGAACCCTCTAAAGATTATCATAATCTATAATGGTTTTATTATAATGGCTTGAATGATAGATAATCAAATGCTTTCTGTGATGTTATAAACCTTTCATTTAAATATTTGTTTCTGAAAAGTTTTGTTTTACAAATGCCTTATTCTGATCCTTATCATGCAAAATCTTGATTAGTTTTCAAATTTTGAGTCACTGTACATACCTTTCTCTGTTTAGTTCATCCTGCCCTGAAGATCAACTATAGGCTTGCTGGAGTATTACATAAAACCTTAACAATTTGCACTAGCTATGACCTCAATACTTGCCAATGATTTATTCAGTCTTACTATGAGATAGAACGTCTGAATAATACGCATTTTGAACACTCAAAATCATTCCCTCATCCTGGATATGTCATTTTTATTATTGTCCAGACATCTGAGTTCTAGCCAAACAGTGTTTTAGCCAGAAGCATTTATTTTGTGAGTCATTTTTTGTCATAACAGCACTTAACTGTACCTGCACCTTGTCATCAGGAGACAAAAAACCTATTCATTTTACATTGCTTTCCTGTCTTAGCTGTAAATGTGAGATGTCTGCAAAGCACACATTATCAAGCACTGGGAGAATATTGGTAAAGCACAGTATAAAAGACTACGTTAATGCCCACAGACTCTGCTCTGTTTCTCTCACTACAGGCTGCCTCCAATTGCCATGAGAGACATTACAGTTTATGGTATAAGTTGTTATTTGTTACAAAAATATATATATATGCAAATATTACTGATTATTAATTATCATTTATCAGTGATGTGGTGGAAAAATTGATTGTTTTGCATCAAAAGTAGAAGTGTACAAAATTTGGGTTAAGATATTCAGAGGATCTTAAATCTGCTGCACTGGTGGTCTAATTTCAGTTCCTTACACTGGGGTGTTTTTTTCATATATTTCCACCATTATGAATACACCACTCTTTGCTCTGCTCTAATTCTCCTTGCCTGCAAATACTTCGTTTTATTTCCTTTCATTTCATTTCAGGAAGCTGTTCTTTGTGCAAAGTCTAATCATGTAGAAATCAGGCCAGGGCCCCCTGCTAAGTGTATGGGTTAAAGTGCCATATTCCTGTAGTCTGCACCACAGATCCAAGAAGCATACCTTTGAAGGCTAAATTTAGAAACTGTAAATCAAGAGTGCTGTTTCAACAAAGGCTGTGGTTATTGCATTCACACCCAAGAGAGGACAAAGTGCAATACACTGGGAAAAAATAAAAATTAGCTTGGAAAAAATGGCAACCATGTTTTATTTTGTAGGTGATTGCTATTTGTTGCTATTATTTAGTAACTAGCCTTAATCAGTGGCACTAAAATTCCTAATATTTGCCCAAATGCTAGATTTGGTAAAGATTAAGCCTTTTACATATCATCATTGTTGGACTAGAAAAAAAAATTCTCCCAAAAAATGTTTTTTTTTTTTCTTCAAATATTCAGTAAGTCCTGGCTGGCGTCTCCTCGCCTGTCAAAAGCCAAGCTTTGGATATGTTACATTTTATTCCTGACAGTTCCCAGCCCGTTAGACGGATGTTGTAGTTGTGCATTAAAGAAGGTACTTGTCCTCCATTCTACACACAGAATCATGTTGCTCCAGAGATGAATGTGGAATTAGTTAACGGACCAGAGGAGGGAGGTGATCTGCCGGTACAGAGTCCCGCGTCTCCTTTCCCCCTGGGGCTCTGCTGCTCTCCCTAAAATAGCAGTGATTGTCAAGGAAAGGAAGTGAAATGTAATTGACTGAAAGTAGAGAGATAATTAAGGGAACCTGTTGGACAGCAGGGAAAAATTAATGCCTCTCATTTAATAGCTGCTTTTGAAAAAAAAAAAAAGAATCGGAAAATCGAGAGAGGGGAGAGAGAGAGAGAGAGGAGAGCAAGAGAGAGAGAGGGGAGAGAGAGGGAGAGGAGAGAGAGAGAGAGAGGGGAGAGAGATTTCGTCATCCTTTTTAAACACGAGTGCTCTTGCATATGAGAACAAAAGGTGGATGCTTGATGGCAGCAAATGAGAGGCTGAAAATGTGTCCGGCTGCCGCAGGTCAGGTGACCCAAGCCCAACTCCACTTCTCAGGGCATCAGGCAAAATGATGTCAAGGCTTGTGGAACCTTGCAGGCATCCTTCACGTCGGCCTAGTCATTGCTAATGGAGGGCGAGAGGTTTTCTAAGTGCGTGGTCATAATATGACAGAGGAGGTGCTCAGTCACATCTAACATCGCCTTTTATTTATCAGGCAGCCGTGCCGTTTCGAGCACATCAAAAGAAGCACTTTGATCCTCCTAGAGAAACGCAGAGACAAAGAGCATCCGGCCAACCGCGGAAGGCGTGCAGTTGGGTCTGACAACAGACCTGAGATTCAAAACAGTGTGAAAAAGGAACACCTTTTGATTCTTTTATGTTTAAGTAGGGGAGGGGCAGAGTGGGAGGTAGCTGACAAAAACTGCTCAGAGAAAGTATGAGCAGGGATTTTTCTCAATTAGTTTAGCTGCATTGACCATGATGTCAAAAAAATGTGAAAATACATCCGCCAAGAGAATTGTGTGTGCGTGTGTGTGTGTGCGTGTGCGTGTGTGTGTGTGTTTGAGGGACAGTGGGGGCGTTTTGATTTAGCCCTTCCGCATTTCAGTATTGACTGAACTGTAACTGTACTGAACTGTATTATACTCCATAGAAATAGTCTGCCTCTAGATTGAGCTGATCAAAGAAAACAAACCTACATCAGCAAGGAGCGATGTATAAAGTAGTATTTTCATGTTTACACTTGCATATTTGGAGATTAAGGACATCTAAATGAACGTTCCTCTTACAGTTGCTGACTGGGGCCCATCGCACTTGTAAGAGATATAAGATGTTACGTGTGAGACCCAGGCCCTCCTAGCAGTCTGTTTAGGGTCTGGTTAGACAGTGGCACACACGCAGCCACTTGTGTTAAATGCAGCGTGACTGTATGCCCAGGGGGGTAAAGGAATGGGGTGTGAGGGTGTGTGGGGGAGGGACGAGGGCAGTAGCATATGTACATACGACCCCAGGCACAGGTTGCATTAGCAGGTGTTTGGTCATAATCTGCCTTGAGACCCAGCCAGGTGAGTGGGACACCTGCATGCGGGGACTGGCTGGCCTACCTGACTCCAGCAGTCATTACAGCCCATGCCATTCCACCTGCCTGTGCTCTCCCCACTCTTACACAATCTGTAAATACGATATAGCTTATTTTTCAATTCTGTTTCTTCTTTATACACTACAACAAGAAATGGCAATTGAAATTATTAAAGAAAAAAAAAACTCATATATTTCAGTGAGACTTTAGAGGGAAGCTATAAAATAATTAATGAGGAAAATGAAATAAATGATTTTTATTTATGTTCCTGATGTTCAAAATGAATTTTATATGTATGGTGGCAAATCATATTTATTTATTTATCATGTTTTTGTATGTTTCCTTTTTCAATGTTCTCTTTGAAAGCTGGGATGAACTTTACTGTCAAACGGTTTACTCTGATGTACTACGATGAACTGATATAAAGTGATATTTTATGGCACAAAAGCCCATGAGATGAAAAATCTGACATTATGACAAAGGTTGGGTGCTAAACAACAATGGTACATTCAGACCTTCAGACCCATGATTGAGACCATTTTGTATAATATAACATTGTCTAGGAATGACATGTTTAGTGGATATGTTTAGACCTATCCGAGCACATTTCAGTTAATTGTCAGTTATACTCTGCAGTTACCTACTTGTTCTGAACTTTTATTTGTTTTTGTTGTGTTTTTTTTAACGTCTCAAACCAGATATTTGCCTTGAAATCCTTATCACAACTGTTTTCATCATCTCTACTGTCTGTTATATATTTTTTTTCTATATGATTTTCTAAATTGCAGTTTTAAATTAAGGGAGAAACAAAGGAGAAACTTTTCCTATTCTCTTGTGCTCCAGGTGAACTTAAAGAGAGTTGATTCAAACACCATTTTTTCCCCCCATTGATCTTTCTCATTGTGCATGTTTATTGTCAGTATCTGAGATTGCAGTTGAACAAAGGGAACAGCAGGGAACAGCTGTTCTGATTTGTTCTTGTTAATTGACATTGCAGATATGTGGGATGTTTGCCTTAAATACGAAGCATTTTCTCCAGTAATGCTACCTACCCATCAGACATGCCACTCCACGTTATTGCAAAGCTGTTTTCCTACCTGGTCTTTCGCGAGGCCTCTGTGTTTGGGCTTTGCAGTGGCCCTGAGGTTTCCAATTTGTTAATCTAATGCCTTTATAAGGACCAAAATGAAACACAGTGTAAACATACAGAGCAATGCCATTTGTAATTACCATTTGTCTTTGACTCAGAGGGGAGGATAGTTTTGTTTGTTTTTTTGGGTTTTTTTCCAGACAAAGATACCACTGCATTCCTTAGCCTGATATTAATACAATCAACACAGTCCATGTTGACGTTTTATTTTCTCTATTTCTTCCATAGGTTAATGCATTTTCATACTGTTTTAACGTGCCAGATGGAAATACCATTTTTAAAATTAAAAAATGAAAAAATTTGAAAAGAATTTTTTTTTTTCTTGAAACAGAGCTGTAAAATAGCATTGGCTCAGGCCTGGTCTTCGCGGGAGCCTCCCCCCCCACCCCCCCTCCCCCCTCCCGCTGCTCATCAGCTGTGTAGCTCTAGATTATTATATTCTCTGCTTAGGTTATAAATAAAGCACAGTCCTGTAGACTAGCGATGGCTCTGTTGCGTTTCATTCATCCGATCCTGTTTGACTGCTGCTCTGTCCTCCATTCGGAGCGGAGCAGTTAGAGCTACTTCCTTCAGCCGGAAAGGAAACCGCCTTTGGTTGATGCAGCTGTAAAATTTGCAGCGGCTTTTTTGCCATTTGAATTATGCAGCGAATGCATTTAGCATGTGTCATTGTATTAATTGAGATAATAGCGTTAAGCATATCTGAATACCAAATTAGATGGGAGGGTTGGTAGCAAATCATTTAAAAGGGCGAATAATGCATAATAAATGCAGAGGGGTGGAGGAGGGGTGGGATGAATTGATTAGAACTGGAATAAAACAATGTTTAGCTCCCTTCCTGAATAGACCAGCTTCTATACAAAACAATAGCAGTTGAAAAACTTTTTTTTTTTTTTTTGACAGGTAAATTTCACACAGCAGGACATTAATACTTAGGGAAACCCTGCTCATTTTAATCTAGGACATGAAAGCCGCAATATTATCCAGACTACAAAGATAGTACGAGAATATTTCTCAAGCCAATGTACACCTTCATCTGGATAACCATTTTTTTTTAGTGAGCGTACTTTCCAAATTCCTCGGTTAGAAAGGTTTCATAGCAAAGCAGTAAGATCACAGTTCACACCTAAAAGAAAAGTTCCTGTTCTAAACTGTACTTCACTTAAGTAGATTCATTCCACTGCCTCTGGGCCATGCACTCCAAATGCACAGTGCAGATATTAAATGTGTTTCATTTCAAAGAAAGCCCCAGCAACGACTAGTGGTTTTGAGGGTAGCCAGGTCACCAGAATGAAATTGTGTTCAAAAGGATTTTTTTTTTCTCTGAACATTTAGCATGTGACAACATGAGAAAAGAATATACATGAAATTTTTACAATGTACTATTATCTTGTGTTTGCCACTGTGTGCAATATTGTCCACTATAACAACCATTGGCATGGGACATACTCAACAGAAATTCCACAGCACACTTTAATTAATAGAGTTTATCTTACTGTATGTAACTAAAGGTCCTTCACTTATTGAGTTCTTTAGTTCATAATATTTGATAATCCCCCAAAGTTTGGACTACTCTCTGGGGTAATTATATATATTGGAGGACTTAAACATCCACACTTGAACACAAGCTGGCTAACGAGTTGCTGTCAGAGCAGACAGTAAGACCTGAGGCTTCCCATTCATTTGCACAGGTGCAGTAAAGATCCACTCTACCAAAGGGAGAGAGCCAGTTATTGAATTCTCTACAGCTAAATCTGAGATACTCACCAGGGTGAGTTGGATGTTTACTTGAAAACTGTACTCGTATTCTTATTTAAAAGCCTTCTCTGGGGGAAGAGGTACAGAGTGACTGAGGGCAGATTGGGGTGAAGTGTCATGACAGGTCACATTGGCAGTGCTCGTTCGATGGTACTATAGAAGTTCAGCTCTAAAGCCATGTGATTAGTGTCCTCACCTGAGCACAGAAGGAAACCAGCCCTGCTGTCTTATTATGTACTATTTACAGAAGAAAACTGAGAAACTTTTAGTAGCAGATACAGTTAAGATATTTAGCAGAAATGTTTAAATAAACAGTTTGAGATGACTGCATTTACTCAAAGTTTCATGCAAATTTTCATTAGGCCGGAAATGTTGAACCTCCTGCATGATGTTTAATCTGCAATCCCAGCTTGCCTTCCTGTAATTGCCATGAAATTTGCTTAGACTTTGCACAGCTGTGACTGCATTCTTATTCCCAGCCCTGACGGAGTTCATTTCTGAGGCTCCAAGACAAAAGGGCATAGCTTCTTCGATTCTATCCTCTTCTTAACATGCAGATTCCGGAATAACAAGAGCTTATAAATAAATGGCAATCAGAAGCGAGAGAACCGGGTGTAGGCAAAACCTCTCAATCTCCTTTGATCCTATTATGTATCACGAAAAGCGTAATCAATATCCAATCAGGAGTTCTACAGTGTTCAGTGTCTTACAGGGGCCTTCTATTGTCAGGGGTCACATTGCCATGGCAACCAAAGAGGTGTGGCAGCTTACAGGCAGGGCAGGTTATTGATGGAAGTTCAGGAAGCTGAGGATGGACGGGTAAGGAAACAAGATAATTTAGTGAAGGGGTGCAGAGGAAGTGTGGGGTCTTAAATGCAGATTCAGGAAAGGATGGAATCATGACAATATACATTAAACACCATATACATCAAACATAATATACTCCAAACATCAAATACATTAATTATATACATCAAATGTCCTGTACATCAAACATTATATACACCAAACATCAAATTCTTTAGTTATACATCAAACATCATGAACAGCAAACATCATATACACCAAAGATTATATATATCAATCATATGTTTCAAACTTCATAAACATCATTGCTCAAATGCCATATACATGCCATGAACACAAAATTAGCAACTCCCTACCACTACGCACACATTTCATCTTCTGATTGGTTTAAACTTGGTATCATTTATATATATTTATATTAAAAATGCACTACCCTTTGATTT
>JAOYMR010000026.1:15286583-15302830 GCA_025802075.1 Tenebrosternarchus preto
GCCCCTGAGCAAGACCCTCAACCCTAGATGTATTTGAGATGTATTCAGTCAGAATTATAAGTTGCTTTGTATAAAAGTGTTGCCAGGATGTTGTATTTATAGAGATTTTATCTTTCTGTTTTTGATTCTCTCTTTCCCCCTCTCTCTTATCCTCTCCAGGACTCCTGACACATGTGACGAGATTGCTCCCTGCACTTCAAGTCTCTGGCTTGTTCTTTGCTGTTCAGTGTTTATAAAACACAGTTCTGTCATGTATAAAATTATGGGTCTAATAAACCTAACGATATCTAATTGTTGTTTTTTTCCTTAACCTTATTAAGAAACCTCCAAACTTATTATATTTGTATAAACCTTAAGTCATTCATTCAAAATGAAAAATATTTAAATGGGCTTGGGGTTTACGAACCCTTTTGTTGTTGACTGGGAGGCCTGTAGGAAACTCACTGTACTCCGTCACATCATTTGGCTGGGGTGGGTGTTGTGAAAATACTGATCTGAGGTAAGCAAGAGCTTTTCAGGTACCCAACAACACTTACAATAGTCAATATAAGTAAAGAAAAGGCAGAAAAGTATCTGAAGTTATTCAAAATGAGAACTATGAGCCTGTTGAGGCTTTTGAAATGCTGATCTGGTGTCAGCCATGATTAGATAGCAGCAGTCAGTCAAAATGAGGATGGCTGGCTAAATACTGATGTTGTCCAAGTTATAATTGACTACATTAGACAACAGTGATTTTGCTTCTTGCAAAACAGTACCTGCCTATTGTGTATTTTTACCTGATGAATTTAATTATGTTTTCTGAATTTCTCTGCCACCCATGGACACCCCCATCACTACAATACCCATATGTCTTTATGTACAGTATGGAAAGGTGGTTCCAAGAAGACTGGATCCCTTCTATGTTCCTGAGACCAAACATAAGGAAATCACATACACTGTACATTTTAATGTGTTTATACGCATTTTAAATGTAACAGTTAATGTATAAGTAATAAATGTCTTAAACACTTTGTGATAGAAAAATTCTGAAACTAATATATGTTACATGGTTCATATATTTTAGTTTGGGAAGATAGAAAAACTTAAAATATATGTATGACATACATGGCTATAGAAATTCTGAGGTATGTATGTATATGAGATATGTATGACTGATACATGCATATAGAAATTCTGTTTTTACTATTCTATGCTTTTTACTGCCAAATGCTTTAATGTAGCATTTTAATGCCTTTTACTCTAGCAAAATCACAGGAGAGGTCTGTTATTAATCTGTACTTTATTATTCAAAGTAATATTCACAGTACAGTTATAACATATTGAACAATTTGTAACTGTTACTAAGTAACAAACCACTAAACAATGCATTTAAAGTGATCAAGTTAACTAGTTTAAATGTATTTGACAATTTTATTTATTTATTTTACAGTACACACAAGAGCATGACACCCACAGAGGCAGTGGGGATCCATTAAACCAGTAGCCAGCAAGTGCTTAGCTAGCCAGCTTCTTAACATAATATTGCATTTTTGTCTAATTACCTTTTGACGTACTACATTATTTAAAATGTTTTTAATTTGTAAAAATTCAAAGGGGCCCTCTGGTGGCCATGGTGGCCGTGCAAATTCATAAACTTCCTTAGTGTGTTGTCAGAGGTTTACCATTTGGCTAGCCTTGTAAAATGTGTGCTACAGAGACTGGAAACTTATGTAACCACTTTTTTCAGTAACCTTTATTTGAACTATTAAAATATATAGCTAGCTCTTCAGTTAGGACTGGTATTTACTTCAGGTAACGCTGTCTAAAAGGTCAAGCATGAATTCAAAGTAACTCAGGGTTTATTAGTGCTTAATACAAGTCAATTAGTTATACATTACAATTTGATACTGTAATGATGCTACACAGATTATATTAGAATTGCAGCAAATAAAAGAATACCTGAATACCTGAAATAATAGAGAGGGAAATGGAAAGAACAAGAGGAAACAAAAGCAAAGTAAATTATTCAGTTTTCTGGCTCTGTCCTGTATATACTTTCAGCTCCAGTCCAGCTCTAGCAAGGTGTGTAGTGTGATTTGTGCCTTAACAACACCCAAGATGTTGCCATGTCTCTAGTAGAGAGGGCTCTGGTGGTTTAGAGCCCTTACACTTATAATCTACAGTAATCACCGCCACAATCCAGTAGGAGAGGCTTTTGGACAATGGCTTCTGAGGAATAGTCCATGACACATACAGCTGATCATACGTCCTAAAATCCATCGTCTGGGCTATATATTGATGTTATATATAGATAAGCTGCTAAGCCTTGGATCCTTCACTATTACAAAGGAGTGGTGTTCAAAAGCCACTTTTCAGATTCATCACTGGGCACCTGTAGGCTGAGTCCATCACCTTTGGCACACAGGATTAAGGTGCAAGTACACTCATGGACACAGATGGACAATACGTGTAAAATCACTCCCTCATTTTACTCTGGTCAGAGCCAAAATCAAAGTTTTTTTAAAGACAGATTTCACCCTTTTGGCCCCACGCCTTCCTGACACTCAAAGGGGTAATAACCGAGTGGCTCAGGGGCTCAAAGGGATGATAACCTGGTCACATGGTTGGGGCCATCGGTCTGGGTGGCAGATATTTATGGTGTGATCCTTTCACAAAGCGACAGACAAAGGGGGTGTTGCCTTGCAGGCTTATCCCCAAAGCCCATGTGACAGGGGCTGAAATAGTTGCTAAGTACACCTTGATAGCAGAAAAGGCTTTTCCCTTATCCAACAGCTTCTGCAGAGCTCCACAACATCTCTACCACTGACCACTGAAAAGAAGTAATATTCCTAGGAGCACACCAGTTCTCAGAAACGTGTAATTTCTTACCATTTATTGTGCAATTAGAGAAGACATTGTACTTTATATCAGTAAGTGCAGGCACTCAGCTTTCAACACCCATCTCTCATAGGGCTCAAAAAGCCATGCTGTCTGAGTAGAGACAAGCACAGAGGACCGTGCATGTGTTCCCATGAGGCAGAGATCTATGGCTGTCTGCCTGAATTTCTGCCACCACTGTGCCACCACTTGAGGGTGAAATCTCCAATCTGCATACAGATGGCTTCCCCTTGACAGCAAATCAGCCCCCCTGTTCAGTATCCCCAGTACATGTGTCACACAGACAGAAATAAATGGGGTGCTACACCATAAGAGAAGGGTTTTTTTTTTTTTTTGCCAGTCGGTATAGCTTGAGTGAGCAAGTACTTCCCTCGAGGGTGATATAGGCAACCATTGTGGAGTTGTCTGTTTTCACTAGGACATGCACCTAGGAGGAAACCTCCAAGGAGTCTCACCTCCAAGAAAACTGAGAAGTTCCAGGTAATTTCTGGAACCTGACACCTGTGAGGAGAATACACACCATTCACATCTTTGCCCATCAGAGTTACCCCATCCTGCCAGGGACATATCTGTAATCAAAGTTATCCTTGAGCACAAACCCCTTAGGAGTATCCCAGTCATCATAAGAGTAGGATTTCTCCAAAAACAGTGCTATGTCATAACCTTTTTTTTTTTTTTTGGACTGGACGTCTGAGGTGACAGCAGGTACACAGGCATACAACTACTGTGACAACCACTTAAAGTCTCTTATCATGAAAAGCCCATACTGAACCACTCAATTGCCAAAGTCTTCAGCTTTTGTATAAACAGAGAGTCTGAGCTTTCTGAATATGGAAGCATGAACGACAATGTTCTATCCTCTGACAGCCTGACTCGATAGCATAAAAGTTTATGTGGAGAGCTGAGCAGTCTTGAACCCCAGATCCACAGATGGCTTAACACCATATTGGAATCTATGAGCATCTGTTCCCTCTAGTAGGAATAAATTAAATACTCATCTTTTGCAGGAGAATGTTCTGAATGCGTTGTTTCTCAGTGGTGCCAGACCTGCTTCCAAAACATTTACAGAACACCTGCGGGGCTCGAGACAGTCTGAATGGGACTGTGTGATATTTATGAGTTTTGCTCTCTTATGCAAACCTGAGAAACTTTGCTTGCAGAGTGACTGTCTATTTGAAAGTAAGTATCTGATGGATCAGTTGTTACAAAACAGTTGCACCGATTAATCCATTTGCCAGGAAACTTTGCGTCAGCATCCTGAGCCTATATATACTTGTGTAAATGTTCATCAGACATATGGAGATCTAAAATGGGGTGAAGTGCAGAGTTGTTTTTCTATGGACTGACAAAGTAGTAGGAGTAAAAAACGCTGCAGGCTTTCCTCCTCTGAGACAACTCTGATTGATTGCTTGTTTAACAGAGATGCAATCTTGTCTCGTAGGACGAGAGCTGAAACACCGTTGGTGACTGAAACCAACAGCACTGAATCTGAGAACTGTAGCCAGTATCCCCAAGACACCATGGAGGCACCCAAGGGTAAACTGCTCATGTGTTACACTGGTCTGATTGCATGGCAAATGAGCCCCTGGAGATTTCTGGGCTACTGTCTCAGGCTGATGATGTCAGTCCCTTGAGGAGACAGCGGGTTCACATAAAAGAGCAACAGTTAGCTCCCTCTGGTGGGGATAGATGGGGGAAACAGTTTTACTGTTGGTATTTTAAAATGTGGGGAGCACATCGCCCACACGGCCTGGATACACGTGTGTGCATTCTGTATTTGTATTTGAGTGCTTGGTGACACTTTAAACTTTACATGAACTGCCTTCACGATGCCTTCCCTTCTTGAAAATCAAGCAAAACATAGGCAAAAGGAAATGTATTTGTTTTGCAAGGGCGATGATCAAATCAAGAAGAGAATGAGAAGAGTCAGAGCACTGCACTGGTGATCATTGAATCGCAGCTGAGACAGCATTATCCAGACTTCATAAGATGTCTGAAGGTGTGTCTCACCACCTGAAGTGGGATAAAGTGAGTGTAAAAGCCCAAACAGGTTTTTTTTCCCCAAACAACGGATTAGTTGACTAATTCTTTCTTTTCCTCCTTCTGATTAAGTTTCTGTATGCATTTCAGCTTCCTCACACATTGCTTCTTGGATAACAGTCCACCACTTGATGCTCGGTACC
Organism: Tenebrosternarchus preto; assembly: GCA_025802075.1. Classification (NCBI taxonomy): domain Eukaryota; kingdom Metazoa; phylum Chordata; class Actinopteri; order Gymnotiformes; family Apteronotidae; genus Tenebrosternarchus; species Tenebrosternarchus preto. The sequence continues at coordinate 15,291,644 of JAOYMR010000026.1, forward strand.
AGACAGGAACATCCCAGGAACTCCAAATCATCACCATGACCTCAATGTTTCTTTTGAGAACCGATTATTCTTATTACCTGAAGGTGCTCATAGCCTGGGCATAACCTGGGACAGTCACTGGCTTCCTGAGTCACCTGCATCAAATTTAAAACCCTGGTACATTCTGTGAGCTAACAAAGCACACAAGTTGCTCTGGATAAGAGCGTCTGCTAAATGCCTTAAATGTTAAAGTGATGGAATACGCTTTAGATTCCCATGCAGTGTCAGCTGTTGTAACAAAGAGGCACTTGATCAATGTGTTTGTGGATGAACTGAGGAAGGAAATCAAAGAGTTACTCACCTACTATGAAGAGACAAATTCTGGGGACAAGGTCCTTTGACAGGTGATTGTGTATGACCAGCTCCTGAAGGAGGAATGTTTCTTCCTAGAGGCAGGACAAGGGAACAAGGGAACAAAGGAAGCTAACAAACTAAAACAAACATGTTGGAATAGGGAACACTTAGGCAAACCAAAAGAAATGAGAAACGAGTACAAAAGATAAACAAAAAGACTTTGACATTGAGAAAAGAGGTAATATTATAATGACAGGGTAGAAGAGATTGTGAAACTGATCGCAATAATAATCAACAATGGAAACACAGGAACAAAGATGTTGTATAAACAGACCACATCAGGAAACACCCGGGGCAGTGCCACGATTGGCCCTCCCTTAGCGTGGTGGTTTCTCTAGCTACACTTTTTTCCCCACATTCCATTCCTGTTCATATTTTGGTTTTCTCAGTCATTAGACTCATCTGTTCTCCTCATTGTTTCTTGATTCTCTTTGGTATTTTACCTTCATCTGTAACTGGTCATTGTTGTTTGAAATGTTGGTGTGTGTTTCAAGTGTTTTTCCTGTTTCTCGTATTTTTGTAATGTTTATTCTCTGAGTCTGTTTTGTTTAGTTTCTGTTCTTTTGTATGATGTTGTTTGACATTCAACTCTTCTAGGGACTCTGAATTTGGATTTGCCTTTAATAAATCTCACTCTTCTCTGTGAATGCATCAGCCTACCTATCACACCCCTGTCACAGTCAGATAACCCAAGGGAGGTTTAAATAAACAGACACAGGTGAAACATATCATGGGTAGCGAAGTCTGAAACAATGAGATGGAACTAGGGAACAAGACCAAAACAAAAGAACACATGGCAGGCGTCACCGTGGGAACTGTGATGCCAGCATGGTGGCAACCATAACAAACACCCATGTGACCTGGGTCTCTTCTCCAGGGAAAGAGAAGAGACTCGAACAGCGTCGCTGCCTGTACTGCAGGTCAGCAGACCGCATCCGATCATCCTGCCACCTGCTTCCTCCCCCCAGTAAATGGGTCCAGTGAGCGTGGCAGCAGGGTGAGTGGTGATTCAGTTGCCAGTCATTTGTCTTTAAGCATTATGCAAGCATTGCGCCCTGCTTGTGTTACGTCAGTCTACTTGTGTTCCAGGCTTATTGGGCCAGTGGTGCAGACAGCCTCATGGACCACTAGAGAAGCCCCAGTGCAAGATTTTATTCTTCTCTACACACCTCCTGCTCTTCAGAAAGAATAAAGGCCGATTCTCATGCTGTTCGTAGATTACAGGGGCTCAAATGGCCATTTGGTGAAGTACCTCTGCCTGCTGCCTCTTGTTCTGACTGCAATTGAGCAGTTAAGTACTTTACAAAGTACTAAACTGGATCTGTGTGCCACCTACCACCTTATACCACCTTGGGAAAGAAAGGGAGAAAACCTAAAGATATGGCTGAAACTAATGTTAAGATTTGTGTGGTTTATTAATCGTAATTATCTTGTGTATATTTTATAACTATATATTATCTATATATGATGTGTTATGCTATGTATTTATTATATACACTCACCCTGTGGTCTGTACTTGTTATATTTGCACTGTTTGCACTGTTTTATACTACTGGAGAATCTATATTTGGTTCCTCACTCAACACTTCTGTGGTGAGAATGCTAAAGTTGACTTTGTCTTTGACATTGACTATCAGCCAGAGAATACAGGAATGGTACAGGAGGGAGGCCACAGAATAAACAGAAGAAAGATTTCAGTATTTGTACTGTTCCTGGGCTCTGTCCTAAGCTAAGGTCAGCTTTGGCTTTATTGTGTTATTTTTACTCAATGTTCTGCTGTCCACGTTTTCAAAAGAGGTATTTTGCTTCTAATATAAATTGCAGAACAAATCATTAGAGAAAACCACAATGTCCTGGATTATAAAAAATTCATTAGTAGAAGTAATACTACATTCTGTTTTCTAAGCTGCTAGTTTTTTTAAACTCTAGTCACCCTTTATGATTTATCACTTTTTTAATGATGCTAAACGAGGTTATTGTAAGCAAGGTTACGTCTGAGACAGTAGTGTCACACATCACCTCACTCCTCCAACCCACTCCACCTCCTCCTCCTCCTCCTCCTCCCTGCTCCAGCATCTTGTTCCTCTGGCCTACTGAGCCTCAGCACTGTCCACACACTCTCCTTTGATCGTTCCATATATGCCCTCCCTCTGTCCATTCCTAAATCTCTGCTGTTTCTGAGAAATGTTTAGTCTCCTTGTTTTTTTTCCACATTCAGCCTAGTCCACACTAGTCTGTTGTTCACTGTTTGAGCCTCGGTTTGTCTAACCTTTATTTTGGATCGTGTTCTGGATTTCTCAGCCTGGTATTTGATGTAGCACAAGTCATGGAGGCTCATCTACTGGATACTGTAGAAAAATGTTCAACAATGATAGGGAATTACAAAACAGTGGGATACTGCTGTCCATGGTCCTGAAAACCCCCAATTCCAAATCCAAAGTCTGGTAATGCACTCTGCAGTGCAAAGCATATTACCTAGAAACAACATTTTATTAAAGGAAGCCCTTCTATAATAAAATGTGTTCTTATGCAACCAGCAGTTGGTTCCATGGGATAGGGATATATAGGTATATCAGTGATAAACTGCTTTCTCACTACTGGACCGTTATCTGAAGTTAAGCACCATTGCGAGTGTGTAGTATCAGCAGGTTAACAAATGAGACTGCAGGATTTTAAAGTACTACAAAAGCCATTATTAGTTCCCTCAACTTACTTCAGTGAGTGAAGCCATTAGTCCCATAGAGCAGAGGACAAGGAGAGGCTACATCCTGTGTAGCCTGTAATAAAATATATTCAGCTAAATGTAATCATTTCATTAATAAAAGGTAAAAGGTGAAAAATGCACAACAACATAATGGGGCTACATGAGAGCAAAGATCTCATGCAGATTTGTAGAAATCATTTTCTATTCATTCAGCACTAAACAATGAAGCTCCATATTTAAGAAGAGAAATAAAATACCCTACTCAATTTATTTCCAGGGCTGTGTCAGTATATTCCATATTGTAAAATAATGCTGTAAAAATCAAGTCACAATGTTCAGATGAATTCATTTTAATGCTTTTGAATTCATTTTAAGGCCTTTCCTCTTAGGATTTTATAGAACCATCTTTGGTTCTCTAGAAAAAGACAGTAAATGAGAGTCAAGCTTTAAGAGTGATGGGAAAGACCGTCTACACAAGATATAAAAATAACATTAACAGTGAGCAACTAATAAAATTGGAATCACATATTGAAGTTACACCAATCTTGTAACTGACTTGTAATAAATACGGACCTCTCCTTTCCCTCCACATATACACTCTCTCTATATATACACTCCCTTCCCTTAAGAGGCAGGATGCATTTAATAAGAACAAAGGAAACAAATAGCAAGGAAATTTGTTGGAAACACAAACAATGATTATTATATACGTATATATATACAGAAAACATCAGGAAACACTTGTGACGGATAACACAAGGGAGGGGTAACAAAACACACACATGAAACATCTCAAAATATCATAATATAAATTCAGTAAAGATTTTTGGATTCCTCTTGCAAAAATGCATAATAGGCAGGTATTGATTTGTAGGAAGCAAAATCAGAATTGAACAGTGTTATTAATAATTAATTGATGAGCCATAGCCTGTTATTTTACCCTTTTCCATGCATATTAAAACTCTATATATTTTTTGTTCAGTAGAGGCTAATTACTGGAATACATTTACTATCTGTTCATCTGTGGTTTGTGATGAATGTCAGAAGGTGGCAGCACAGTTAACACTAAGGACCAAGACAATGACTCACGCATATAGTGACCTTGATCAGGTAACGTGTCCACAGCATAACTGAACTGAACTATAAAAATCATGGAGTTATTACTTAAGTCCATGACCCAAACTGACTGTATCCCACGATTCCTCCCCCCTCCCTCCCATGTATATATTGTAAATTGGGTCTGTATGCCTGATTCACAGTGTGTCTTGAATTTCCTGCTGGATGGAAATGGAAATGTCTGGTACTTGCCTAAATAGGACAAAGGGCCTGATCCCAACTGGCTGTCTCTGTGCTAGGAATCTGGGTGTCCTATTTTATATGTGACCATACCTTGCCTTAGCTGTTTGGTTGTGTTTCTCTAGCTCTACTGCATGTGGTTGGTTTGTTTGAATGCAGCCTGCTGGGACTTGGCTTGAACCCCATAGTGTTCTTCAATGTGTGTCAACTGCCATACTACTGAATAAGTTATTATCAACCATGTATTAACAACCATTTTCAGTGGGACATCTCCATTGATGTTATGTCTGCATAATCTGTTTCTAAGGCAACCACTACTTAATATCGCAAAAGGATAATGATAGCAGAGTCCCTAAAACTGATTGATTCCTTTAGTGTAATAAAAGTAATGGGAGTCATTTAGAAATAAACGCTTTATATTATTTTTGTTATATTAATTTTGTTCAAGTAGTCTGACAATGAGTAATTTTAATAGTTTCTGCTATCTGTTCATGCCTGTAATACACCTACTTGCCCAGATAGATTTTTTTTTTCTTTCATCGCATATACAAAATTCAAATCTACTGTTGTGTGGCGTTTCTGTTTATTGTTGTCAGTGAAACTGATGCTCAGTCCTTCCAAACTTTACATTTACGTTTACATTTATGGCATTTGGCAGACGCTCTTATCCAGAGCGACTTACAAAAGTGCTTATGGTTTACCCAACTAATGTACGGTTGCGGTAAAGGATATATTCTATCAGCAGAATCCAGCGTTCACCTGAGAAGTAAAAAAAACGTACTTGCATGATCACACGGTGCATTATCGCCCTCTAGTGATCAGAAGTGCGATGTACAGTTAACACTAGTTAACACTAGTTAACACTATGGCTTTAACGATTAGTCGACATAATCGATAATGTCGACAATAATAATTTGTAGACGTGGAACTTTATTGTTGACATGCAGATGCAGTATCGCTTCCTTTGACTGTCATGAGTGCAGTCTGTGAATAAGTACGGAATGAACAATGGCACGGTTGGGAGTGTGTGAAGACGGAGAGACAAAGAAAGAGACCGAAGCTTTCTAATGTTTTAAAGCAAATTATCTTTGTCCATATTTTCTTAGTAATATTCCATAGATTTTTACTTGTAAGATTTATTGGTTCTTGGACTCATCTTGAATGAGATTACATACAAGTAAATTATTTTGTTTTGTTTTTTTGTTTGTTCTTTGTTTTTTCAAATCATAATGCAGAATTATTTCTTAACACTTATACGCAAAGAGTCTAATTGGATTAGAGTAGAAAATAAAAATGCAGTTGGAAGGCTGGTCTGGTCACCAGGAGCTTGTTATGCTGTGTAGTTCTCTAAGGGTAGAATTTCACTGGGGCACTGCTGGTGTGAAGAGTGGTGGTGATGATTAGAACATAGACTGGACAGACTGTATTTACTCCACCAGTTTTAAAAGTCTCACACAGCATGAATAGCTTCTCGTCTTATCTGGAGGAGAATTAATATATCTTGCTTACTGGAATTTGAGCATCAAAGTTAGAACATCACATTTTGGGCATCAGAGTGGATGAAAGTGGAACAGTAAGAGGCTCTTTTGAATGCAGTACCACTGGTTTTTTGAAGCATGTGCACACAAGGAGAGATCAGAATAAGTCAAGGATTAAGTAGCTGTCACACATTCCTGTCCTCAGATTCCTCCTCCACACACACTTAGTTATTTTTGGTACATGATCTAATTGATGTAGATCTAACTGAAGCCATTCAAACTAATGGAATCCAACTTAGGACATATTTGCTGTATGAGTGCAAGCTTTCATGCATGTTTATGCTATGATACCAGGTGTCAATGGTAAAACTCAAGTCAAATCAGCAATATAGTTTGATCATTTTAGAGTATTGCAGAACAAAAGAGTTAATCCACTCTGAGCACTGTGAAAGCCGCAGTTCTTCATCTCCTTTAAACAGGATGGTCTGATCTTCATGCCCCACTGTGGACCAAGGACAGCAGTACAGGAAAGTTAAACCATGCTGGCGGGGTGTAGAATAATGGGTCAGTCACAAAGTGACAATGATCAAGTTTTCCAGAGTTTATACATTTAGTGGAGGTATGGAGGTAAATTTGAGCTGATTCACAGACTATGTAGCTGGAAGAGCAGGGCAAAATAGGAGGTTTCTCCACTCAGATATGACTAGTCATAGATTAACTCTAAATATTTCAAGGAACTCAGATACTTAGGGACATTTTGCTAAGGTGTCTGTTTTTAGTTTAACCACATAGACACAATTTAACCCTTACTCTAGTTTTAACCCTTATTCTAGATTTAACCCTTATTCTAGATTGAAAAATTAAGTTGGAGCAATGATAGCAGATGTGCAACGGACAGATATTTCATATCTGCGGTGTGTGAAGGAAGCGCTGCTATAGCAACACATTTCTGCTCTAAAAGAACTGTGGTCATTTGATGTGCTGTACGCTGCATCTTGAGCTGTCCAAGGACAACAGCTTAGAGCGTCTGGGAAATGTGGCTGAACTGCAGCTGGTTCCCCTGAGGCAGGCTTGACAACGAGCTGAAGTGGTCCCTCAAGGTTTCTCACAGTGATGGAAATGAACAGCTGTACAGATAGGGACAGATACATTGTGCAAGCCATCCCTGCTCGCTGAGACTGTATTTGGAACTTTTTTTATTTTTTATTTTTTATGATTTCACTCAGCTGGTATTGGGAATATACTGTAACCGCAATGTTGCTGATTTGCAATTAGCAATATGGACATATTCTCACAAACAATAGTGTATGTACACTCTATGATGGAAACAGATGAAATAATTAATGCAAGTAATGCAGAATGTGCTCTGGTTTTGTTAATATGGACTCTAGGCTAAAATCTGAGCAGTTTAAAGGAATTCAAACATAGTTTGTAAATTATGGTGGATTTATCTTCTAAAAATCCTATACTAGTCCCAATGCACTAATTATTCTGTCCACAGATTATTTCAAAATTGAGATATCTGACTTTTTGACAAAAACAAGGATGATACGTTCTCAAAATGTTTAGCTTATCTTCCATTATTATTACGATTTTCATTCACTTTAGAGAAAAAGATATGTAGAAAGCAAATTCAGATTATTAAACAGTTTATTCAAAAATCAGAATCCAGACAAGAACATACAAGTTATATTAGACAGAGCTACTGTCATCAGTTGTTATTTGTGATTCAGGCAAACTTGTGCTGTCTTTAGTCTTGGAGGTCAGATTTCGCTGGAGTAGTTCATATAGATGCAGCTCAGGCCCACTGGCTGGTGCCTCGGCCACCAGAATCAACCTCTAGGAAGCCCACCAAAGAAGCATTTGAACTCTCATCTGGAGGCAAGGAAGATTTCAAGGAAATTTACCTGTTTGCTTGCTTTGCATGAAACCAAGAGCATGCGTGCAAGAATATTTGAACCAGATTCACCAGAATCATTCATGTTTTATATCATTCTAGGTTTGCTTTACATATCTTGTTGGTACTATTACATAAAGTCTGCTTATTTAAAATAAATATAATTTAATTAAAAATTAGATTTATATTTGTGGTCATGTTCAAGTCTTGAGTGGGAATATACAATATGGTCTTAAATATCCAACAAAACAGCTAAAGGAACAGCTAAAGGAAATATTTGATCTGTAAGTTCTACGCTTCTAAAGATGAATGTACCTTCATTTCTTTGCGTGTGATTACAAGTAATGTGTGCGTGTAGGTACTCGCAGGAGATTTCTCACTTGTGGATGTTTGGTTGAAGAAGATCAAAAATCTAACAAAGTAATACAGTGGGGAGTCAGGATGAATAACCTTCTGGTGACTGACAGAAACACACAACTCAGAAAAAGGAACTGGTGTTGCCTGAAGCACATTAGTTAGCTCTATTGTGATTTATTATTACATAAAAAAAACTAACAGAAAAATACAAAGTCTTACAGAAGAGCTAAATAAAAATAATGCTGCCATCTAGTGCTTAGACCAATTTACTACGGTCATTTTCAAATCTTAAAAAAAAACAAGTTAAAAACTCAATTTCCCAGAATACATTTAAGATCATCAGGACTATGGCATCATCTTTGGATCTGAGCATGCTCACTAAACTTAGCAAACGAGCTCCCAAAAAGCCCGTGGCATTTCAGCTGCTCTCTGCCCAGATGTGCTTTGGTTGCTGTTAGAAAAAGGAGAGATGTTAGAAATGACACTTAGATGGAGATTGTGGAGGTGAGCTGTGGCACTTAGTGACAGCATTGTGATTGTGTGTGTGTGTGTGTGTGTGTATTTGTGTGTGTCTGCCTGCAATTCACCTTTATGGTTTCATTTTGCTTGAGTAATTTTCGGGGTGTATTGCCATCCAGCTCTTGGTGTACAGGAATAAGATATTTGCTGCATGATCATATGTTGGTGATGGTTCCAGTTATGGTTGATTTTCCTCATCTAAGTATTGTATCTTTGAAAAAGATCCTGTGTTTGAATGGTGGATATATTGCATCCTGTATTAACCGAATATGATGTAAGATAATATATGTAATATTTCTCTCCTTCTCACTCTCTCTTGCGCACACACACACACAGAAATATACTTACGTTCTGATACTAATAAATCATGTAGCTGAACAATTCTTAAGTCATTTTTAAGGTACCATTATTATGTATAAATGCGAAAAGGATTGTATCTCATAAGAAAAGCTTATAGTAGCTGTAACACACCCACCATGAGCTACCTTGTGTAACATTGTATCTGTTTAGTGGGAAAACAAAGGTTTGGTCTCGGTCTAACAATTTTATTTAGTTTGGTGATTTGGTATCTAGTTGCTTTGGTCAGTCAGTTCTATGTAAACAGAATTGTATTACAGTTAGAAAAATCTCATCAGATTTGTTCAGTTCAGTATTACTCTTTAGGCAGCCTCTTCACACTTGAAAAACATTACTACACTTTTATTTGCAATAAAACTTCAATAAAATCAGACAGATCTAGATATCAAAGTGTCGGTTCATTCGGGATCTGTTCTGGTAATATATATTGGTAATATTGTATACTGGTAATGTTGTAATACTGTAACAAGGTTACAGTGGAAGACAAATAACCTTTCAGAGAAATAACCAACTTTCCCATGAATTTTAAGACTGCCCATCGTTTATCTCTGGATTCTCTTATGGATTACTGTATTTATTTCATCATTTAGTGTTGATGTCATGATCGTGGGCAACAGTACACTAACATATACACCCCATAGTTTTGCTTGATCTCGTTTTGATTTGAATGGTTTGAGGTCAAGTTCTGTATGAATGTCTGTATGAATGTTATGGTTTAATATGTTTTATGAACTCCTGACAGCTCAAACATTCACTCACACACAAATACACACACACTTGCCTTTTATAGGCTGACAAACCTGGGGAAGGACCAGGATCATGGATGGGGGTGGCTCAGTTTTGCAAATATGGACAGGCTCAGATAGATAGATAGAGAGAGTGAGAAAGAGGGAAAGAGAGAGAGAGGGTGGGAGAAGGAGGGAGGCTCGAGGAGTACTGATTTGTCTGTCACTCTCTCTCACACCACCGTGAGAGCCACAGGACACATACTGTCCTCTAACACACCCACACACAATCACTGAGAGAGAGAGAGAAAGAGAGGGAGTGTGAGAGAGAGAGAGAGGGAGTGTGTATGAGAGTGGAGAAGAAGGAAGGACAGAGAGAGGAGACAGTAGGTAAAGAAACAGTGAAGAGCAAACGAAAGGATTTTTGTGATTTCTCCTGAGGAGCTTCTGCTGCTAACCCTGGGAGCAGGATGGCTGAAGGTGAGGGAGGGGATGAAGAGATCCAGTTCTTGCGAACGGTGAGTCCCACTTATGCCAAACCCCGCCCGCCCCACTTGTGTGTGTGTGTGTGTGTGGTGTGTGTGTATACATGCACACACATGTGCATGTGTGTGTGTCCACAAGCTCTGGGGGACTGGGGGAGGGCATAGTTATAATGGGGTTTTCATTACTGCTTTTTAAATAGGCCTATATCACGTATAGTAATTAGAGAAGTCTCTGTGTGCTCTTACTTTAAAGTCGTTTCTTGCGCTTCCGTTTTTAGTTTGCAATGCAAGGTTTCTTTTGCTTTTAATGGATTTGGCACCCTGCTTCCCCACCACCTGATACTTAGACATGCTGAATTCCAGTTCTACATCAATGGCGCCCTAGTTAAGAGAAGAACCCAAGGCTGTCGCTTTAGAAGACTGTGCTCACGCCAGTGCTGCCTGTCTCAGCCAACTTTTGACAGATGTTTTCTGGAGCCAGCTGCTTTTTTTCTATTTAGAGTAGTTGACTATTTTTATGTTCGACCACTCGCCTTTTGGCCTGGATTTGTTGGAGCTTGCCAGTCTATTAATTAGAAACATATGCTCATTGTGCTGTTTAATAGCAGGCAACAGTCACGCAGACTGTGGGTCGCGAGCCCTAACCCTAAATTCAACAACCGCAATGCAACTTTCCATCTTGTTCCAGAATCTTCCTCCCTTTGATTAGTTGCATGTGCAGACGGACGGCGACTGCTGCATCTGTTAGCATCGTTATCTATTTTTACCCCAGGGGAAGGAAAGGAGAGACTTTCAGCTAGAGGGCAGATGATGCAGCAAGTAGTTCAGTTGCTTCAGTTTGAGCCAGTAAGGAGGGGAGGGGGCTAGTTGGGGTTGAGGGGCGGGGGGGGAGGGGGGGGATGTCATGCCGTTGTTCCCTCACCTCTCTGTCTGAGCCTAAAAGACCAGTGGGTAGGCCAGGCCAACAATACCATGC
>JAOYMR010000026.1:15314510-15333064 GCA_025802075.1 Tenebrosternarchus preto
CCCAAATGACATTTCACACAAGAGTTAGTCCCAGAGTAATGAGAGAGAGATAGAGTGAGTGAGAGAACCAATACAAATATGTACCATGAGGGAGCAGTGGCTCAGATCCTGGCTAGGGCTGCAACACCCTACCCCCCTTCCCCCTGCTTTGACCTTAATATAAGTCTTTCCCAGGGCTTCATTTTGATAAGCCATTTAAGGTCGCAAGTTTTCAAAGAAAACGCTGTGTTTCTTTGAGAAATTCGGTGATGGCTGTCAGGAAAGTCTCATCATCAAAAGAAACACAGATATCTCTTTGGATTTGTGACACACTTATCATTTCATGCAGCACATCACCATCCCAGTAACAACACCCTCTCCTCTTTCAGTTCTTCACTTTTAAAGGCTTTTCCCTTTATGATGAATTTTTTTTTTTTTCCAATCACTAATAAATACTAAATAACTCACATTCAGCATTCTGTAGTTTTTTTTTTTTTCTCAAGACCAATCCCAGCATGGCCCTTTCTCTCCTTTTTTTTTTTTCCTTTTCTTCATCTCTATTTCTTCCACTCATCCAATTCCATGCGCCTCCTTTAGTTTTACAGCTTCCAGTACATGGTGCAGCAGTGCCCCTCTCTAATTGGTAGAGAGTGAGGGGACTCCAGAGAGCCAGGCTTCACCTGGCTCTGCAAACAAGGGGCTTTTCCCCTCTGCCATGGGCATGCCAGGAATGAGAATAGCATGGCACATAGCCCAGTGAAAAGTGGCATCAGGAAAACGGGGTTGTCAGAGGGGAGGGAATGTGACACCTCAGGTGGCAGATAGAGTTAGGAACCCCCCCCCCACCAAACTTGTGCTCCAGCTGCTAATGTGGACAGACAGACACATGGTGGTGTAACACACTGACCTTAGACCAGTTGACCGCTGTCCTGGTGGATTAAGGTGTGCTTAACCTCAGAGACCTGCATTGTCCATTTCTGTTCCTCACATTGCTACTGACAGTGATGATGATCATGATAATGATTACGGTGGTAACGCTGGTGGTGGTAATTACTAATAACAACAATAATTGTGTCTTCTCATTTCTAAACCTTACTGGATGTTGAGAAAAGGTAAGCTGTCCGCAAGGGTGTGACTGGTGTCCTTGTGGCAGCCTTTTGTGAACCCTCCCAGTTTGGTGTGAACTTTGACCCGTTTGTTTACCTGTTAGTTATGTACTCATGTGTGTTTGTCCTGTGGTACTGAGACTCACTTCCTTCAAGTGTGACAGGAGGTGGAGATGTCATCTTTGGTGTGGTTTCTCTTCCTTTTCTCTCCCATAATGCTCTGCTTTTAAGTTTTCCTCTTGTTATGTCTCAAAGGATGAAGATTTTTAATGCGGGTGGCTGGTGCCACATCTCACTCAAACACACACACACACACACACACACACACACACACACACATACACATACACACACACACAGGAGTGTAGCAGTAATTTTAAAAGTGGGCTGGACATAGTTGTCATTTGCTTTAAAGGAGTAAAATGTACTGTCTGAGAAAGCCAGCACACATTCAATTAAAGCACCAGACTTGGCCCTCAGGGGCCTTAGGGAAGTTTTCCCCATTCTCTATACCTTTAAATTACTGTCTGCTTCTATTTCAACTTGCAGTCTATCTCTCCTTCAGAAAAATCTTTAAAAAAAAGATAAGTTCCTCATATAGTAGAAGTCTCAACCTTTGCATTGTGTTTATCTGGTTTTTTGCACGGAACGTGCTGTATCACATATTCCCACCGGAACTGAGGAAATGTTGCTGACCCTGCTCTGTGCCTACAACAGGAATAGAACACAGTAGTTATAAATCAGGAGCGTGTCCAGAAAAAAACCTGTATGTTTATTTAGCTAACTCAAAATGGACAAGATGAACATTGTTACTGATCGAGTGAAATAGCTTCTGAAATTGATGTTTGAACCCAAACTTTCCCATTAGCACAAAAAAAGTATTTATTTCTGGGGTTTTTTTTAGCATTGTATTTTTGTATGTTATATAGCCACACTGTTCCACTCACTAGCACTGCAAACCAGATCGCTAGTCCTAAGTTAGGTAGCTTTTTGTTACGTTGTGAGTTATGTACTGATGTATCACAGTAAATCGCACCTGATCATGGCTAAAACGTATCTCTCTACTGCTTTTAGCTGAAATTTAACTCAGATAAAATAAGCAGGACAGATTGGTATTTCAGTGAAAGTGGAAAGGACCTCCATGTCTGCTACACCCCAGTACATATAAATGCTCCTCAGCTCCCACAAACACAAAGCGTCCTGCAGGCTTGGCGTGGGGAGGTGCTGGTCTAACTCCTGTCTTCTGTCTGTTCTGGCCCTGCGTCTCCAGTCCTCCCAGGGAGGGGGTCACCGCACACTGCTCTATGGACATGCTATAGCGCTCAGACAACACCACTCTGGCTTTGTGTTTAGAGACATATATATATATATATATATATATATATATATATATATATAACAATAAAAGGATGACCTTTCACATATACTCACCAGCCGGTCACCTTTTTAAAATACCAGTGTTCAGAAACCTGTGGTCAATCGCTGGCTTTACTGAGTGTCTGATGGATTCATTCTGTGAACAGACAGTCTAGAGGATGTCAATGTGCACTTTGAAGCTATTTATGAGAGATGATTCTAGTAGAGGAGCTAGTGAGTGTATGGAGCTTTGTATTTGAAAGAACATTTGATGATTTGGATAAATACAGAAGTGCATTCTCTCATATACTCTGTCCCCTCCGAACTGTAGTACCTCAGCTGCCTGACAACCTCTCGATCGCTAACAGACAAGCTAGCCTTTGACGTCGGGTTGCAGGAAGACTCTACAGGTACTTACGCAGTCTGTTATTAGTGTGTTAATGGTATTCACAGATTTTTTAAATTATTATTGACAAGTTTATTTTATGGGAATAAGTAATGCTTCATACTTTAACATTTTTCCGTTTAATATCTTGTGCCTGTAGACATGAACATTTTTGTGTAAAATTGCTTCATTTCTCTATAAAAACAAAACGTGAATCGGATCTTACTGTATCCTTAGAAATGTGAACTGGATCTTACTGTATCCTTAGAAATGTGAACTGGATCTTACTGTATCTTTAGAAACTTGAGCTGGATCTTCCTGTATCCTTAGAAACATGAGCTGGATCTTCCTGTATACTTAGGTGAAGCTTGCTGGTGGACCATCCATCCAGCATCCAAGCAGAGGTCAGAAGGTGAGAAGGTCAGAGTGGGAGACGACCTCATCCTGGTTAGCGTGTCATCTGAGAGATACCTGGTAGGATTCTCATTATTCCTCTTTGCTATGATTGGGTGTCCACCCAAATACACACACACACCCCTACCATATCTACATTCTACTGCCATACAAAACACTATTCTGATTGTATCCATGAGGTTATGAACACATGAGAGGTTGCGCTGAAGGTCCCTTTGGATTCTTGCAGCACCTGTCCTATGCCAGTGGGGACCTGATGGTAGATGCCTCATTCATGCAGACGTTATGGAACATGAACCCAGTTTGCTCTGGCTGCGAGCTGGCAGAGGGTGAGCACCTCCCCCCATCCCACTCCTGCCTTCACCACGACTCGGACGCAACGGGCTTAGAATTCACAGTCACTTCACAAGTCACATTAGCCGTTCTCTACTTTGACTGCTTCATTACGTTTTGTACAGTATTTGTCACTCAAGGTTGTAACTGTAGGTTACCTGACTGGAGGACACGTCCTGCGCCTGTTCCATGGTCATATGGATGAGTGTCTGGCCGTTCCGACACCTGAGCAAGGGGTTCAGCGCAAGTGAGAGAAGAAAAAACATCTGCAAAGGAATCTCTTCTACATTGTGTCTAAAGCAGCATTTCTCAAATTCCCGCTCTCTGCTGGTTTCTCTCTCCCTCTGTCTGTCTGTCCTGTGTTCTCCTCTCCCCCCCCCTGTATTCTCTTCCTATTTAGCATAGCCCAGTATGAGACTGGAGCTGTGTGCAGTCAAGCTCGCTCTTTGTGGAGACTCGAACCTCTGAGAATCAGGCAAGGGACAGCGACTTCATGAACTAATTTGCTGCTGGATAGACAGATGTTACGCTCATTACTGGGGAGTTTAGAGAAGGTAGCAGGCAGATCTGAGCCACTAGCCAGGCGTTTCTAGGTTTCACCAGCTTCAGACTTGTCTGGAGGGATACTGGATTAAACTGATTGCATGGTTAGGTGCTTAGACCTTTACTTCATATACAGTGTATATATTTGTGGAGAAAAAATGTAACCTTCTTAAACTTTCTATATACATTAAATGTCTGTGTGGAAAACACTGATCAATAGACTGATTTTAAGAATCTTTTAAAATGAGTATTTAGCACATGAAAAATAAAGATCTCTGTTGTGACTCAAGGATGGTTTGCTCCCTGCAGCTGGAGTGGAAGCCACATGAAGTGGGGCCAGGCGTTCCGTATCCGCCACATCACCACGGGTCGCTATTTGTGCCTGGATGAGGAGAAAGGCTTGATGGTGCTGGAGCCCGAGAAGGCCAACACCAAGCAGTCCGCCTTCTGCTTTCGCGCCACTAAGGTTCGGCCTAGTTCGGCATGAACTCCAAAACACGAAGTTGTCTTTGATGTCTTTGGAAGTGCTTTTGATGTTCTAACCATAGCTCAGAAACATGTGATTGGTATAGAGTGTGATTGGGCAAGTGCTCTGTGCTATACCAGTGAGTCCTTGGGCGAGACTCACTGGTATAGCACACATAACTCTGTGATATGATTGACAACAAGTCACTCTGGTTAAAAGTGTCTGCTAAATACATTCAATGCAAAAATGATTCAGATGTTTTGATCATTTATTTTCATTAACCAGCCATACCCTTCTTTTTCAAGTATTAATTTATTCCAACACCTGTTTCCTGTCTCCTCTGCCCAAACCCCCACCCCCTCCAACCCACCCCACCTGTGCTGCTCTCTTCTCACTGAGCAGGAGAAGGTGGAGGTGGTGAAAAAGCGTGACGTAGAGGGGATGGGGGTGCCAGAGATCAAGTACGGCGAGTCCATGTGCTTCGTTCAGCATGTCTCCACGGGACTGTGGCTCACCTACGCTGCCCTGGATGCCAAAGCAGCACGTCTGGGGACAATGAAGAGAAAGGTGCAATACGCCAGTGTGGCTTGGATCTGCCGGTTGTTGTGTTTCTCACTTCGTTATAACAATGCATAATTAACGTCAAGCTCATTCATAAGTAGCCTCTTCTTCATTACGCTCTTCTTTGTTGTTGTTTAATTGGGGAACTGTTGTGGCCCTTTCCTTTGTTGTTACGCTCACAGATGGTGGAATTCACCTGTACGTCCGAGGACGCTGTGAAAAAAAATGGCAATAGCTAGCCGTCTGGAGGCTTCCTCAGCCCCCTCTGGCTCTCTCAACGCCCCCCCTCTTTCGCTTCTCCAGGTCATTCTGCATCAGGAGGGCCATATGGACGACACGCTGATGATGTCACGCTCGCAGACGGAAGAATCTCAGGCTGCTCGGATGATCTACAGCACCACGGGCCTCTTCACGCAGTTCATCAAGTACGAGCAAGTTCCCAGCACACCGAACACTGCCCACAGCCGCCGGTCACACCGAACCGTGATTCATCCTGCCCTGTCCATGCAGGAGGGATCGGGCAGGCGTGCTCAGGGACTCTGAGTCATAGTATGAGTTTGGAGTGGAACGGAACGTGCCAGTGAATTATTACTGCTGCAAGAAAAAAGATTGTGAAATATGAGCAGAGAGTAGGCATGCAAGCATATCAACAAAACCCTACTTTAGTTATATTTATGTGTGTGTGTGTGTGTGTGTGTGTGTGTGTGTGTGTGTGTGTGTCTCTGCGTCTCTGCTCTTTGTACTGGCCCTCAGGGGGCTGGACTCGCTGAGTGGGAAGAACAGAGCGGCGGGACCGATCACACTTCCCCTGGATGGGGTGATCCTCTCCCTGCAGGACCTCATCCACTACTTCCGGCCACCCGAGGAGGAGCTGGAACACGAGGAGAAGCAGACAAAGCTGCGCTCACTGCGCAATCGCCAGAACCTCTTCCAAGAAGAGGTGTGTGTGTGTGTATGTGTGTGTGTGTGTGTGTGTGTGTGTGTGTGTGTGTGTGTGTGTGTGTGTGTGTGTTAATGGCTAGATGTATTTGTACGTAAGGGCAGGCAGACACTAATTACCCTAGTTGTGTCTCTCTGGTTATAGCTTCTTTTTAATGCAGGTCTTATTTGTAAAAGACCTCTCCTTTGCCAACTTGCTTGGTCAAATGTGGTTTTTATCTGACCACATTGTGGACTGCCTGTGACTGTGCTGCAGGGAATGATCACCATCGTGCTGGAGTGTGTCGACAGGCTGAACGTATACAACACTGCTGCCCACTTCTCTGAGTTTGCTGGAGAGGAAGCAGCTGAGTCCTGGAAGGAAATCGTCAACCTGTTCTACGAGCTGCTGGGTGAGCCTAATGCCTAGCGGTAGCACTTAGCGCTTGAGAGACTGAGTTGGGTTGAGGGTTCCCACAGAGAAACACTTGTAATCATGATCATGTATTCAACTATGTATTATACATAACCAGTTTCCATTTAAAGCAAAAATCTACAAGAAATGGTTTCCAAACATCTGCAGTGAAGATGTTGCTAGTTGCTATGGAACTGAGTGTCATTATTTAAAAAAAAAGTGTGGCATGTTATTGCTAATCTGAAATTTCTCTTTTAAACTCTATTGTGATCCAGGTCATCTGAGAGGTTTGTGTAATTATGCATCACTTGTAGGATGAACATGTGAAGAGCACTGAAACCATGAGTGCTTGTTTTTCTGATTAGTAGGACATGGATTTTTAACTCTTCCCATACCATCTCTCGCTATCTCTCTGTCTGTCTCTCTGCCTCCCTCTATTTCCCGGTCTCTCTCTGTCCTCTGTAGCCTCTCTTATCAGAGGGAACCGTTCTAACTGCGCTCTCTTCTGTGATAACCTTGACTGGCTGGTGAGCAAGCTGGATCGTCTGGAAGCCTCCTCAGGTATCTACTACTCTCTCTTAGACTCATGCGTCCAGAGACCTCATAAAGTCCTCCATCCTGCTCCATCAATAATTCAGCACTTTTTAAATAATGTTCTCACCACTTTGCCCTTTCTATCTGCAGGCATTTTGGAGGTGTTGTACTGTGTTTTGATTGAGAGTCCTGAAGTCTTGAACATCATCCAGGAGAACCACATTAAATCCATCATATCTCTTTTAGACAAGCATGGACGTAATCATAAGGTGAGCTGGTTCTGAAATGTCTGTTTGAAACCCACGTTCACACAAAAATGCACAAAGGAACAGGGGGTTTCATTTCTCGCTTTTGTCACTTCAGGTCTTGGATGTCCTGCGCTCTCTGTGTGTGTGCAATGGTGTGGCTGTGAGGTCCAATCAAAACCTCATCACCGAAAATCTACTTCCGGGTCGCGACCTGCTGCTGCAGACCAACATCGTCAATTATGTGACCAGGTAAAATATTGTCTGACACGTCCTCCCTTAGTCCATCGCCGTTTTTCTCATTGATATTGTAATTCTAGCAAAAGTGTCCACTAGTTAGGTCTGTATAATCTGGCAATGTAAGAGGAACGCTCACTAAAGTGGATGCTTTAGCTCCTCTTCTCTGCTGTTTTTTTTTTTTGCCATCTGTTATACAACACGCTGATTGTTGAAAGTATTTTTCCCTGGCTAAGGGTTTTGACCTCTTGTTTCCTCAGCATGAGACCCAATATCTTCCTAGGAACATGCGAGGGATCGACACAGTATAAGAAGTGGTACTATGAGGTGATCGTGGACTACGTGGAGCCATTTGTGACGGCGCAGGTCTCGCATCTGCGTGTGGGTTGGGCTATGACTGTGGGGTACAGCCCCTACCCTGGGGGCGGAGAAGGTTGGGGGGGCAACGGCGTCGGAGATGACCTCTATTCATATGGTTACGACGGGCTTCACCTGTGGTCTGGTGAGTGGGGATGTCTGATCAGGCTCTGAGGTTCTTTTAATCTCAGCTGTTGAATGCCTTTGATGTGCACTCTATCGAATTATTATTCAGTCCCAATTTGGTGTTTCCAGGTCATGTGGCACGTCAGGTGGCGTCGCCCAGTCAGCACATGCTGGCCGCCGATGATGTCGTGAGCTGCTGTCTGGATCTGAGCGTGCCCAGTATCTCATTCCGCATTAACGGCCATCCTGTGCAGGGCATGTTCGAGAACTTCAACTTGGACGGCCTCTTCTTCCCTGTCATAAGCTTCTCAGCTGGTGTCAAGTAAGAATCTGGCTGTAATTTATGTAGGTTGATGTTGAAGCACAGAGTAGGCTTTTCTTTGATGAGGTACATTTCTACGCTTGCTTTGAAGGTGCGGCCACTCAGGCTGCATTATTGGGTATCGGTGTCATAACTACACTGACATGCCATGTCTTTGATCTCCCAGAGCTCGATTCCTATTGGGTGGTCGTCACGGCGAATTTAAGTTCCTCCCTCCCCCTGCCTATGCTCCATGCTACGAGGCCCTTCTGCCCAAAGAGAGGATGCGGATCGAGCCCATTAAAGAGTACAAGCATGACTGTCATGGAGTCAGAAACCTGCTGGGTCCCACACTGTCCCTCACACATACCTCTTTTACACCCTGTCCTGTGGACACTGCCCAGGTACTTCCACCAGCCTTTCATTTTTTATCTTTCTTTGTGAATAACAAAAAAAGGACTATATATACATGGGGGGAGAAAATGCATGTATACTGCAATTTTAAATAAAAACCCTAACTGTGGACATAGTCTGTGTAGTGCGGATCCTAACTGTGGACAAAGACTGTGTACTGTGGATCCTAACTGTGGAGAAAGTCTGTGTAGTGCGGATCCTAACTGTGGACAAAGACTGTGTACTGTGGATCCTAACTGTGGAGAAAGTCTGTGTACTGTGGATCCTAACTGTGGACATAGTCTGTGTAGTTAGAGTAGATGACAAGGGTAGTAAGAAAAAGAAGAAATTTATGTAGTGTGTAATAAATATATGGAGTGTGTAATAAATATGATAATACGTTGCACAGACAAAAGGCAAAATCCTTAGCAACTGTACTGTGATAATATTGACCAAAAGAAATAAACACTAAAGGTTGCTTATGAGTTTATGAGGTTAACAATATGAATGGAGTCATAATGTCTGTGAATGTAAGCATTTCCTCTTTGGTTCGGTAAAGTGATGTGTCTGTGAGTGTAAGTGTCTTCTTGCCCCTGTGGTTTGGTAGATTGTGTTGCCTCCCCACCTGGAACGCATCAGGGAGAAGCTGGCTGAGAACATCCATGAGCTGTGGTCTGTAACTCGCATCGAGCAGGGCTGGACATTCGGGCCTGTAAGCATCTAATCTCGCTTTCTCACTTTCATTTCCTTTATACATTCTTTCTATCTGTTTTTTTTTCTGACTTTCTTTGATTTTTTCTGCTTTCTGCCTTGCTTTGTCTTTGCCTCTCCCTTTCGACCTCTCACAGACACACACACTCTCACACACACACAGAGGCGTTGACCTCTATCCTCTGTCTTCCTCAGTTCCGGGATGATAATAAGAAACTGCACCCATGCCTGGTGGACTTTCTGAGCCTCCCAGAACCTGAGAGGAACTACAATCTGCAGATGTCTGGAGAGACTTTAAAGTGAGTGAGATTTCCGGCCTGTTCCCATTCTTTTCTCTTTGTAGTAATTTGATGTTTGTTGACTTGTTCTTTAATGTGTGGATCTGCTCTCTGTCCATTTGTTCTGCTCTGCGGTCTCCCAGGACCTTGCTGGCTCTCGGCTGCCATGTAGGTATGGGAGATGAGAAAGCAGAAGAAAACTTGAAGAAGATCAAACTTCCCAAAACGTATGCACTGAGTTCCACTGTGCTGGTGACTAACCCTACTTGTAGACATGAGCTATGTATTCACAGCTGTTTTTAGACATCGACAATGGATTGACATCGATTTTTTTACCCCAAAATGCAAAGACGTTCTTTAATATGGAGCGAACAGATTGCATGGGCTTTCTTTTACACTGGCCGACCATATTTACATGCTGTAGGAACACACTCAGCTGTGACGCTTCCTGTCTTGCTTTCTCAGGTACGTGATGAGCAGCGGCTATAAGCCTGCCCCTCTGGATCTCAACCATGTGAAGCTTACGCCCAACCAGAACCAGCTGGTGGAGAAGCTGGCAGAGAACGGGCACAATGTGTGGGCCCGCGACCGAGTGAGGCAGGGCTGGACTTACAGCATCGTCCAGGTACGCAGACCCCTGATCGTCCTGACATGGCATGAGACTGCTCTCCCACCTAAAAAGAAACATTTCACTTTAAAGAATGAGGATTTATTAAATGAAATATGTAATGCTGTCAATGTTGTAACAGACCCTTTTTGTAATAAATGTTGCTCACCTGTTAAAATATAATGGTATATGTTAACAGAACTAAACTGAATCTGGTAAAATTGTATCAAAGTGTGGAGATGTCTATTGCTATCCTGTCATTGTCACTTGTCTCTTCAGGACATTTTGAATAAGCGTAACCCTCGTCTGGTACCGTACAACCTACTGGACGAGAGAACCAAGAAAACTAACAGAGACAGTGTAAACAACGCCGTACGCACCCTCATTGGCTATGGGTACAACATCGAGCCTCCTGACCAGGAGAGCAGTAAGTACCCGCTGACCTCAGTGATCTTCTTTAAGGTCTTGCTGGTCTTTTAGACAACAGGCGAAACTATAGGTTACATACATCCAAAAGCTTTTCGTCAATTGTGCTGAAGTGATAATCTCTAAATTGCCAATTCACAGAGTGACTATTTTTCTGTAAGGACCATTTTGGCAGACACTTACATAAAATGGGAATAAAACTTCACTTTCAGTCCACTTCTTCTTCTCCTACACACCCTCGTTCTGTTCCCTTCGATTAACTGGCCGTGTCGCCCCCAGGTGGACATGCATCAGACAACACCCGTGGAGACAAGGTGCGCATCTTCAGGGCCGAAAAGCAGTATGCCGTGACCTCTGGCAAATGGTACTTTGAGTTCGAGGCGGTAACCACGGGGGAGATGAGAGTGGGCTGGGCTCGGCCCAACGTACGTGCCAACACTGATCTGGGAGCAGACGAGCTGGCCTACGTCTTCAATGGGAACAGGGTGCGTGCAATATGTTCACAGACATTAGAGCTGTGCACTGTGCACAAATACTGTATACGTAGAAGATATTTCTAGGAAATTTATGTGAAGGAGATTTTTCACCTTTACATAAGGTTTAGTGGAATCATTTTGATTAAAAGTTTGTTTTGACATGTAGATTGCAGACTTTTTGGATACTTAGTGAGATTCTTTCTTTAAGATTCTTTAAGATTCTCAGCAGGAATAATAGCATTTAAGTCTATAATGATGATAAACCTAATTATGACACCATGGTTACAGCAGGGAAATGTTGTTGTTGGAAGGTACAGTAATATGGTGCTGAACTTCCATTGAATACCCAGCACTTTGTTCAACATTTGTAAAGAAATCTTGTTTGATTCCTGCTGGTCTGTCCCAACAGGCTCAGCGCTGGCACATTGGGAACGAGCCGTTTGGTCGACAGTGGCAGTCTGGTGACGTGGTGGGCTGCATGATCGACTTGGTGGAGATGAACATCATGTTCACTCTGAATGGTGAGATGCTGATCAGTGACTCAGGGTCCGAGATGGCCTTCAAAGACATTGAGATTGGAGAGGGTGAGTACGTCTAACTCCAAACCATGACTGCTCTCAAATGGACTTTATATGTGGTGCTGTTTAGCTGTGTTGTTTCACCTTAAAAAAGAAAGCTTTTGCCACTTTGTCAATGTGAATCTATTTATTTCTTATAAAGCTTTGGCCGTCTTTTCATGCACTCCTCTTCTTTATCCACCAGGTTTCATCCCTGTGTGCTCACTGGGCCTGTCCCAGGTAGGACGCATTAACCTGGGCCAGAACGTGAGCAGCCTGAGCTACTTCGCTATCTGTGGATTGCAGGAGGGCTTTGAGCCTTTCGCCATTAACATGAAGAGGGACATCACCATGTGGTTCAGTAAGAGTCTGCCCCAGTTCGTCCCAGTACCCACAGACCACAACCACATTGAGGTACTTCCCTTTGAACAGCTCTGATACATGTGCAATGTGCAAAATTATACAGAATTTTCTGGTTGAACCATGTGTTAGTCTAGAAAAATTATATACCCCTCTGTTACATCTGTTAATAAGATATATATGATGTATAAGATAATAAGACTAACTGACTTTGTTTGTTCAGGTGTCTCGTGTGGATGGTACAGTAGACAGTGCCCCCTGCCTGAAAGTCACCCACAAAACTTTTGGCTCCCAGAATGCCAACACGGACATGCTTTTTATGAGACTGAGCATGCCCATCGAGTTTCACGAGACGTTTAAGGTGCCTGCGGGAACCACCCTCCTCACCCGCGCCCTCACCATCCCGGAGGATGAGGTCCTGGAGGTGGATCCCCATTCAGACTACGAGGTGCTGAAGAAATCGGCCACCCGAAAGGAACAGGAGGAGAAAGAGAAGGAACCATCAGTGCCTAAAGACATACCCAGTATCAAGGAGAACGACAAAGATACTGCCTCTGAGAAAGGCAAAAAGAAAGGGTGAGGATAGAACTCTGAATTCTGTGGGGATTCTCTAACTGAACATTGACATAGTTCTTGTTGCCTTAAAATGAAGTGACTTGAAATTTAAGGTATGGAATCTTTTCATTCAGATTTATGTGTGTGTTGTGAGAACTGTGCAAGAAATGCATACTGCCCATTTCAAGGTCAACTAGCTGCTCAGTTGTTGCTAGTCTGTCTGTATGGTTAGTTCCTCAAGGTCTACAGCTGATTATGGGTATAATGTTTGGATCTTGAAACTGTTGCTGTTGCCTCTCAATGAAAGAAGTGTAAATACCAATGAAGCATTCCATGATTAGGCAGAAAAAGCAGAACAAATGAATCAGAGACACAGAGATAATCCTTTGCCAAATGAATAAGAATCATAGAGAAGAACCTTATCCAAATGAATCAGAGACACAGAGATAATCCTTTGCCAAATGAATAAGAATCATAGAGAAGAACCTTATCCAAATGAATCAGAGACACAGAGATAATCCTTAGCCAAATGAATAAGAGTCATAGAGAAGAACCTTATCCAAATGAAGAAACGGAGACGAACCATACAATACACTCCAAAAACTCCATCACTGGCTTTCATACATCTACTGCCATGATTCATCAATTCATTATTTCTTGTCACTGATTGCTTTTGTATCCCACTTCAGTTTCTTATTTAAGGCTAAGAAGGCAGCCATGATCGCCCCTCCCCCTCCTCTTCCGATCCTGCCTCGCTTGATACAGGACGTGGTGCCAGATGACAGGGATGATCCAGAGATCATCCTCAACACCACTACAGTGAGAGCCCCGCCCACTTCTTCACGCCTAAAACAATTAAACCTTCCTTTTGACCATGCAGAGCATGTTTAATGTTGTTATATGTACATGTCTGATTCTGTGTCCCCCCAACAGTATTATTACTCAGTGCGGATATTCGCCGGGCAGGAGCCAAGTGGGGTTTGGGTAGGCTGGGTCACCCCTGACTACCACCAGTACGATCTCAACTTTGAGCTCTTCAAGGTTCGCACAGTTACAGTGACTGTGGGAGACGACAAAGGCAACATTCACGACAGGTGAGGAGCAACAGTAGAAGCTCTGTGTTTACATCTCTGTAGTTTTAAACGTTTATGTCATTTTAAATTGGTTTCACATTAAATGAACACACTCTTTGTAAAAGATTTAAAACTGTAAATAGATTGAAAGTAATGCTGTATAATCAAAGCTCAGGCCAAAAGCTACTCAGCAATTAGTAGTGGATCGTGACTCAGAGACTCAGGCCTCTGATTAATATGCATTTGTGTTTATGCATTTCTTATGAATATGTATACACTGATGTTGTGTATTTCCGGTCAGCATAAAGAGGAGCAACTGTTACATGGTGTGGGGAGCAGACTTAATCAGTGGCACCCAGCAGTGTTTCAGCCAGGAGGATCTGGTTGTTGGCTGTCTGGTTGACTTAGCAACTGGTCTCATGACTTTCACAGCCAATGGGAAGGAAATCAACACATTTTACCAGGTGAGTGCTGGTGAGTGATGGTGACTTCCAGTGACGCCCAAGGCACAGGTTGGGTATATAAGATCTGGATGTTTAGCACCTTTCAACACCTTTTTTCTGTATAGTCAAATGCTGAGTTCTTTCTGGCTGTTGTCTTTGGCAGGGGTTTGACAGCTTATATATTGACTCAGTATGGTGGGTAAGGTTTTATGTATTTTGAGGGTTTGTTTTTGCCTCTCAGGTGGAGCCCAATACCAAGCTTTTCCCTGCTGTGTTTGTTCAACCCTTCAGCCAGAACATGCTTCAGTTTGAACTGGGCAAGTTAAAGGTCAGTCTTCTGTCTCACCTTTTACTACGGTCATCCCCTCAGAATTAGTGCCTTTATTCCATGTTCTACTTCCCATAAACAGCCCAAACTTGATACCAGGATATAAATTATTGTTTCCAGTCATGCATGAATTAAAATTCTTATGAAATGAATGAAAACAAATCTCCTTTTCCTGGGTTCCTGACCTCAATCATGGGTCGTCTGTTAGAACATCATGCCCCTGTCAGCTGCCATGTTCCGGAGCGAACGGAAGAACCCCTTGCCCCAGTGTCCACCTCGTCTGGACGTCGAGATGCTGACCCCGGTTATCTGGAGTCGAATGCCTAACCACTTCCTGAAGCCCGAGGTGGGAAAAGTATCGGAGCGTCATGGCTGGATGGTGGAGTGCATCGAGCCACTCACCATGATGGCTCTGCACATCCCCGAGGAGAACAGGTCCACAAGACATGACACCCCTTACCATAACTCAGACTAGGATGGAAAACCTATAGCTAAAAACTTCATCAGTTATGGATTATTTAATATAATATTGTTATTAAATATAATAGTGATTGATCGTGATGTTTTCATTTAGTTCTTTTATTATATATAAAGCATCTATGCTTATTGTTAAAATAGGATTCCAGTAATTGTTTTACTGTGGACTTTTTTCTTTGTTTTCGAATTTGTTTACAAAAAAAAATTTGTTTGCAAAATTCTCCTTTCTTTTCCTTGTGTGTAGGTGCATCGACGTTCTTGAGCTGTCGGAACGGCAGGACCTGCTGACGTTCCACTACCACACACTGATGCTCTACTGTGCCGTGTGTGCGTTGGGCAACAATCGCGTGGCACACGCTCTCTGCAGCCACGTGGACGAGTCGCAGCTCTTCTACGCCATCGAGAACACTTACCTGCCCGGGCCACTACGCATTGGCTACTACGATCTGCTCATCAGCATCCACCTGGAGTCGGCCAAGCGCAATCGTCTGGGCACCAACCGGGAGTTCATCGTGCCCATGACGGAAGAGACCCTCAGCATCACGCTGTACCCCGATGTGGAGAAGGCGCATGACCTGCCAGGTGTGGGCCTCACCACCTGCCTCAGGCCCAAGCTCCACTTCTCCCCAGTCAGCTTCGTGGGCACCGACCCGGATCTGTACACTCTCAGCCCCATCTTCCCTCTGCAGGTAAGGTGCTTAGTGCCCCCTTTGAGTAAAAGTATTAAGTATTATTTCCCTCATGGAGAAATAAATATTACATTTTTTGCCTTTTAATTTGATTGTTTTAGGCCAAAACATTCTGGTTACATCAGCAAAGATTCTAATATATTTTAATTTTGTGTTGTGTTGATTCTTAACATATTGCCAAAACTGAAGGAAAAAGTAACATAAAATGATTTCAATGTTTAACAATGTTTTCACCTGTTAGTTTGAATTTTACACATCTTGGTGTCTCTGTAGGAACTGAAGACCAAGTCACTGAGTATGTTAACTGAAGCTGTCATGGATGGCAGTCAGGCCATGCGTGATCCAGTAGGGGGCAGTGTCGAGTTCCACTTTGTTCCCATCCTCAAACTCATCAGCACCCTTCTTATTATGGGTATCTTCAATGACGATGACGTCAAGCACATCCTCAAGATGATTGACCCCAGCGTGTTCGGAAATGCTCATGTGAAGGCAGCGGAGCATGAGGGGGAGGGGGAAGAAGAGGCGGCTGCTAAGGAGCAGGAAGAGGAGGTGAAAGAGGAAGAGGAGGCAATTGAGGAAGAACCAGTAGATGAAGGAGTGGGAGAAGAGGAGGAGGATGAGGAACTGAAAGCACTCAAGAAGGAGGAAGGAGAAGAGGGAGGGGAGATGAAGAAAGCAGAAGAAGAGAAGGGAGGAGAGAAGGCAGATGGAGAAAAGGCAGAGGAGGAGAAGGAGGCAGAAGAAGGAGAAGGTGAGAGACAGGAGGAAGAAGAGGATGCCCCAGAGGAAGGACTGCTGCAAATGAAACTTCCAGAATCAGTCAAACTGCAGGTTAGACCTTCACCTTTCTCCTCATGCAAAAAAGCCATCTGTGAGCTACATATTATCATCATTAATTAGGACGACATTTATGGGACATCAGAACATTCCATTAAGAACACGTATTCTGGGTATCATATGTTCATTCTTTCATTATTTCTCTTGACTTTGCTTCCTCTCTATCTTTTCAGATGTGCACCCTGCTACAGTATTTCTGTGACTGTGAACTCAGGCATCGGGTTGAGGCTATTGTTGCCTTCTCCGAAAAGTTTGTCCAGCTCATTCAGACGAACCAGCGCGATCGTTACAACGAGCTGATGAGAGCCTTCAGTATGTCAGCTGCTGAGACAGCACGCAAGACGCGCGAGTTCCGCTCCCCTCCGCAAGAGCAGGTGCCTCTTGCTCCCCAGTCACTGCCCCAACAGCACCGACCTCATGCTGCACAAACTCATGCCTGAGCACTACACAGACTTGTCCTGATGGTTTCTTCTTATGGTTTCTTCTTTTGCCCAGGTCATTATGCTGACGAACTTCAAAAACTGTCCAGATGAGGAAGATTGTCCAGTGCCTGAAGAGGTTCGGGAATATCTCCAGCAATTCCACAATGATATCCTCAATCACTGCGGTCAGTCTCAAACATAACACTGACCAATGTCTCCCTACTATGAAAAGCCAAAAAAGTGTTTTGCTAATGTATGCTAATGTTTCTGTCAATGTCAGGAGTGCATATGGAAGAGGAGGAGGAGGAGGAGGAAGTGGATAGATCTCTGAGAGGAAGGCTACTCAAGCTGGTGGAAAAAGTCAAGAGCCTCCGCAAGAAGGAGGATGAAGAGCCCGAATCAAAGGAAGAGTCTAAACCTAGTGAGTCACAGAGAGTCCAGGACAATTCAGTAAAACATATATAAAATGCAGATATAGAAATATTCATACGTATATGATAATGAGGTCTTGATAATGAGGTTTAAGATAATGAGGGCTTGTCAGCCTATGAAATGTTATTGGTTTAGTTCCAGGATGATATCCAAACATTATGAGATTTAGATTGACACTTCTGGAATATTCTTCTCCCAGGCACTCTGCAGGAGCTGATCTCCCACACGATGATCCACTGGGCCCAGGAGTCATTCATCCAGAACCCAGAGCTGGTCCGCATGATGTTCAGTTTGCTGCACAGGCAGTACGACTCCCTGGGCGAGCTGATCCGGGCTCTTCCCAAGGCCTACGCCATCAACGCCGTGTCCGTTCAGGACACCATGGACCTGCTGGAGTGCCTGGGCCAGATTCGCTCGCTTCTCATCGTTCAGATGGGCCCAGAGGAGGAGACACTCATGATCCAGACTATTGGGTGATTGCTTCCTGTTTCCACTTTTACATGCTCCAGTGGTAGACAAGTCATAATTTGGTATTTTCCTTTTTTAATGCCAGACTATTAGAATAATTCCAGAAAGCTCTCATGAATTCTCTTTCCTCCCATGAGGTGCGATGTGCTGCCATGTTTGATATGCATATTCTGTCTCTCAGGAACCTCATGAATAATAAGGTTTTCTACCAGCACCCCAACCTAATGAGGGCCTTAGGCATGCATGAGACTGTCATGGAGGTCATGGTCAATGTGCTTGGAGGTGGAGGAGACTCAAAGGTGTTTCCTTTGTTTCATACTTGTTGTTCATCATAACAATTATGAAATGAGAAATGTCCCAATATTCCACAATTGTTTACTTAAATTAGAGCACTTTTTAAGTTGTTTACCTAAACGTTTTGATAAGGAACTCATTTTTAGCATTCTTGTGGTTACGTTCTGACAGATGTGTAGCGGTCATTTGAAGCACATTTGATTGTCAGCACAACATGTCTGTGCTAACACAGTCTCTGCCCTGCACTCTCTGAAGGAGATTAGATTCCCCCAAATGGTGACAAACTGCTGCCGCTTCCTGTGTTACTTCTGTCGCATCAGTCGTCAGAATCAGCGCTCCATGTTCGACCACCTGTCCTACCTGCTACAGAACAGTGGCATCGGCCTGGGTGAGGCTCCCCACTAACCACACCATCAGAGGGGCTGCATAATCCCCACTAACCACACCATCAG
>JAOYMR010000026.1:15372186-15393028 GCA_025802075.1 Tenebrosternarchus preto
GACGTCATAACTGCTGCTTCTTTGATTACACAGAAATAACAATGTGGCCCTAACAAGCATAGTGTTCTCATTATCTTTTAAGTGCACATGCAAAACTGCAAATGAACTGATTAAACTACATGACCAGATTAGTGAACGGTATCCTTAAATTCACAGCACATGTCCCTGAATTACAGAGAACAAGTAGATGAACAGAGAATGGCACTGGTTCAACATTAAAAACCTCTGTATTATATACAGTGCAGCCTGTGTATAATTGTTCTGCTTTGTTGTTGTTCTTGTTATTCTTGCTCTGTACTCCAGGATATTTGGATTTAAAATAAATTTTTTAAAATCTTATAACTCCCCGAAATGGAGTTTATATAAAACTGTCTATAAAAGTTACAGTGTATGTAGATGTAAACACCTTCAAATTAAAAACTGATATTTTGCGCTTAACCTTATTGCCATTGTTTTATTTCAAATGCAATACACTGTACAAAAAACTGTCAATTATTAACAAGCCCCAATGGAATACAACATAATCTCTGACAGTATTTGGGTAGACATACGTGTTACTCTAAGGGCTGAGATCATCAAGCTATTTTCTGACAGAGCACTCTCAGTACAATATGTAATAGATGGCTTGCAATGCCAGCTGGCAACCATCAGAGGGAGCTAACAAATCAGTAAGGGCTCATTAGCCTGATCCTCTTCAGGTGGCCCCAGCCCATATAAATAGCTTTGTAAAGTTCAGTTTTACCAAGTCTTGGTGTGTGAAGCACTTGCTTTGACTTGCTAGTAACGGTAACGGTAACGGTAAGGGAATCGGTGATCTTAGGTTCTCTGGTGTCTGTATTATCTCTTTTGATTACTGAGGGACTGTTTCATTTGTCTGAAGTTGTGTTTTCTGGGGGAAATTACCCCCAGCCCTTTCAGTTGTTTGTCTCCCTGTCTCCTCTGTAATGCCCCACCTCCCTGGTGACTTAGTAGGTGTAGTCATGACCTCTGGTCTAGTGCAGACACAGATTTGACTCCTGGACTGAGTGACTTTGTCCTTTAGTTCAGACCTTGTGTCTACAGTGAATGTGAGTGTGGACTGGCCCGTTAGGTGTTCGAAATCCCTGCTCAGCTTGGCCATCCCCTTACAGCTGTAATGCAAGAAGATGCCTTAAGTTCATAATCTAATGAGTTCAGAAACTTTTATAAATATTATGAAATGTTCTATCTTGTACAAATAAGTATGAATAAAAGGAATTGAGAACGCTATTTCTATTTCTATTGTCCTCACAGCATCTTTACTCTGGCAGACCTGCATGCATGGTCAGCTCCAGATGCCAGTGACTTTAATGGTATCAATGGTGTGATGTTACACACAAGTGTTTCATTTTTTTATTGGTTACCATTTGTTGGGAAAACTTCATACTAATTGAAAATCTCAACAAGGTATTAATGGAGATGATTTGCAAAAGATGCCCAACGGTTTACTATTGCAGATGATGTAGGTTTGGGGGAATTTGTTCAGTTATTGGTTCCTACATACATTTCAGATCTATGGTGGAGGCCAGGTAGGGACCAACAAGAAAAGGCTATTGCTATGGTGAGAAGTCACTGCTGTCAGCATTAATTCTGATATGTGGACATACATGGTAGTCAGTGGTCCTGGTAGTCACTTATCACTATATATTAGTGAAAAAATTAAGCTGTCCACTGTTCTTTTGGAGATAAGAACTTTCCTCAAACACACAGCTGCACACAGCGCTAAAGGCAAGGAAGAGCTCTTGGCTGTAATCAGAAGTAAGGTGAGATTTATGTAAATATTTAAAAAGAACCTCCTCTACCCCAGACAGAGGACCCACTGCAGCACTGGGTTACCCAGAAGGTGTTCTATTCACACCCGTGTAACCTGGTCACTAAGTATCTTTGCACACCAGCCTCCTCAGTGACATGTAAGAGGATCCTGTGAAACCCTGAACAGTGGAACTTAAACTGTTCTGAAATGGAAATTAGAAATAAAAATTAAACACAAGTAATAAAAGCACAAGCACTTTACACGACTTCCCTGAATTCTTTGAATCTCTTTCCCTTTTACCTTTCCCTATCCTCTCTGCAATGTTTCCATCCTTTCTTTTTGTCCTACATTCACACACACACCCAAATTGCTTACAAATGATTATATTTCATCTGTCTGACATCTGAAATGTGCATTTATACTTGTTCTCTGGTTGACAACACGCAGCGTTCTAGTATATTTTTATTATATACATGCAGCATTTCCACAAAGAAACTGTCAAACTTGGTTCCATGTTTAAATCACTGTTACAATTTTTGCACACCACTAGATGTCACTGTGCTTCGAGTTTTCAATGTCTCAAAGCTTCAAATCTTTTTCCGGTACATTCTGAAAGAAGCTGCAAGATCTTCGTAAGTCTAGCTGGTTAAGTCCCGCTCAATAAATGTTCATAGTTTTTCCATTAGCACATTAATTTCATTTTCTTCGATCTAGCTCCATTAACCCTCCTTCGTTTGCACACTTCCCCAGCAAGCATTCTTGGGTCCACCAGATTCCATAACGTAGATCCTTCTAATACAGATTTGCTTACCGTTTTGAATGAGTTTGTGTTTCTGCTGTGTGCTTTCAAAAAGTTATCAAATGTCATCAGAAAAAGGGTGAGCCAGTGGGTCAGTACACCAAGCATTTTGCTGACATATTTTTATTGTAGCCAGGACAATTTGGCAAGCTGAGCTGTTAATGTTACTTACACACATTTATGCAAATGGTCATAAAACTAATTTAACTAAGACACAAAAAGCTTCTTTAGAACAGTTATTAAAGGTCCAATTGTGCTGTAACTGTGCACTCGCTCCCTAAGCAATCAAAAACTCAAAGGGATCCGTTTATTCATGGGCATATGTAATTACTGCCACCCATGGATTGAAGACTATGCTTGTATAACTCAGCCTTTGTAAGATTTGCTGAAAGGGTCCTTCAAAAACACAGCCAGTGCTCAGATGCAGCCAAGACTGTATTCAATGAGCTCTAGTCGGCTTTGGCATCAGCTCCTGTGCTGGGCTTTGTTGCAAACTGACCTGTCATGTATATTGCATGTGCATGAACATGATGTCTTTATAACTGCATGCCTTCTGCAGGATCAGGTTACGGACAAACCATTATTTTCAAGCTAAGTTAGATGTCGGCGCCACTGGGTTTGGTCTGTGTTCGCGTGCGGTTCGGTCCACTTTGTACAGGTGTCACTGCCTGCGCTCCTTTTGTCCTGTCTCGGTCTCTGACAGGACGTTATCCTCATACAATAGTCTCTCAATTGTTGTCGGCTTAGGTTATCTCAGATTCTCCCCAAAGGTTGCCAGCTGACTCGCAGCTCTCACAGCTCTTAATATTCACCTCCGAAGTACTGAGATCAGTAATCTCATCTTTAACGATGACTGCATTGTCTGAAAGATCACACATTAACTCCTTTCCTATTAGTCAGTTCAATCCAGAGAATTTGGAGTAGGCCTACTGATGAAACTTACACAAAACAAGCCACTGCTTAATACCCAGGCTGGTAATTACAGGTGGGGAAAATGTGTTCAGTCTTCTAGATAAGTCTTCTAGATAAATGCTGGTTAAGATATTCCTATATGCAGAACAAACCTGAATGAGGGATTTTTATTTATATCTTCTCATGTAGATAAAACTTTGAAATCTTTACATACTCGGCTAAGTGAACATCAAAGAAATATTAGACTGGATGATTAACTCATCCTACTACACCTCATTTTAAACACATTAGTCACAATCTTAGTGTACTGGTATCTAAAGCAGTAAAATGGGTATTCTGATCAGGGTCAACAGTGTATAATAGGGCCCATTTTAGGATTACTTCTGTCAGATACACTTTAGTCACAAAGGCCGCTGTGTCATTGGCAGTAGGAAATGCTTCCACCTACTCTGTGATGCGATCTATAATTACTAGTGCATATTTCTACCTCCTACAGTTTGGTAGTGGACCTATGAAATCTATTTGCAGCTGTACAAATGGTTTCTTAGGTCTAGGAAGTTGTTTCATTTTCACTCAGAGTTGATCCAGGGTTACACCAAGCACATGCACCATACTTTATGTTCGGTTTTAGCCTCTGTTCAGTCTGACTGACACAAAGCACCCTCAGGGTTCGACCAGAAATTAGATCATTATCTACACTAAAGTTACTTACCAGCCTGAAAAATGTTCTGGTATTTAATTTTAACTTTTCTGGCCAGACAAGTTTGTTCTTTATGAAGGATAGATGGATAAAATACTCAAAAAAACATAATGAAAACATATTTAATGACACACATTGTGGATAATTGTTTGCAATTATACTCTACATTTTTTAAAAAACAAAGTGTACAACTGTTGATTAATGGACTTGAAAAGCAACTCCCTTTAATTATTTAAATGTAGCCTTAATTATGACAGTTCTGGTGGAGCATGTGATGGAGTTGCCCTCCACCACAATATATACATGTACATGGACTTGGAACAGAGATTTATGGACAGACATAATTTAATGGATTTAATATTGACAACTGAAAATACACTAAGAGGCACAGATTTGTTAAATACTTTTATTTGTGAAGAATTCCTGCAGGAAGAAAAATAAGGAATATTAATGTTTATCTTTTTACAGCAGCAAGACACGTTTGAATATAAAAGAAAATACCTACCAGGGAGTAGGTTGTAGAAGGTGGTCATGTCTGCACTATAGGAGGAAACAGAGTGTGATGAGGTAAGGTATAATCCACAGAAGATTCACCAATGTTTTACTCACCTGGATGAATCCATTCCTTGCAGAAGAGAAGGGGAGTACTGGAAACCTACAAGAAAGAGAAAAGAGGTTAATAAGTTTTTTAAATTAGTTAATAAGTTTTTTTTTTAATAATGTAAGTTTTTTTGAGGTTTTTGGGTTTGTTGATTGAGCTGAGGTGAAGAGAGTGGATTGGGGCAGCATATTTGAGAGTTGAAAATATTGATTGATGGATTTCATGAACTGTTTCATTTTCTTTTGTGCATAGTATTTCATTTTTGCATTGTGTAAAGTGGCATTTTTATAGTGAGCACTGGGAACAAATAAACACCTTTTTCTTAGCACCCCACCAAACACATCCCACGTGCCTTTTCTGCTGGACCATCACAGTTTATTAATTGTACATTTCTGAACTACTTGGGCATTAAGCTGAGCTGCTATTGTCTTCCAGGCTTTCTCTCTGTCCTTAAATACTGCACTAGTAATGCCTTTTTTTATGATGCTTTTAACCTCTTCATAAAACTCCATCAGGAGCTGTTGTTCGGCAGCTGGGAAGTAAGAATCATGACTTTTATCCATTTTTCCCATCAATGATTCTGTGAGCGACCCTAAGGTCTATTTAAGAAAGCTGTGAACACACACTTATCCGAACTACCTACACCTGGCTTGACATAACCGCACCTTTTCATCCTGGCTCTTGCAACCGACTAAGCAAAGCTATCAGACTTGGTCAAGTCGCGCTTGCTCAGTTGTCCTGGATTTCTTTATTCTACTTTTGTGCAATGCCCCACAGTACTAATTAGTTCTGCTAATCTCTCAGTTTCAAACAATATCGGCCGTGTTAAATAGATTGTGACGTGCTCCAGCAAGACTTGTCAAATTGACTGTCTTTCTTGTCAAAGATAAGAGTAAGTAAAAGTAAAATGCCATTCTGTCTCAGTGGCTCTGAGCACACTGATACCAGTGGGGCTTTGTTTAATTGTTTAGGAGGCAGGTGTAGTACTGTTGTACTAAAAAGTATCTTGCTGCGTTGTTAACATCTAAAGGAGATGGGTTTAATGCTGAGATGAAAGCCCATTTTCAACTTGGACCAAGATCAATCTGTAGTGCCTATGCCTTAAAATCTACTATAATCCCTATTCCCACAAAGTCCAGTCCAGCCTGCCTAAATGACTACTGTCCAGTTGCGTTGACCTCCATGGTAATTAAGGTCATGATTTGAAAAAACCACGAAAGACTTCATCTACTCAAGTCCACTTTTTTACTCTTTATAGCCCCAAGTACTGCCACTCAGAACTAACAAGTCCTGATCTCTAACATTGACATGTTACCCTACTTGAATGAGGTAGTGCAGCTGTCATCATGGAGTAAAGATAACAACCTAGTTCTGATTGCCTGTAATATTAAGGAGGTGGTGGTGGACTTCAGAATCGAAAAGTCATGTACCCAATACACACCACTTTTGATAAAGGAAACCTTAGTAGAACGAATGACCAGCTACATGTTCCTTGAAGTCCATATCTCCAAAGACCTTACAAAGACAAACACTCACTGTCCAGTCTAAAGGATATCTGTTCCAGGAGATGCAGGTGATCAGCTAATCAGATTATCAATATCATCTATCACCTTAACTACAATCTGTTACACAGTTAAAACCTTGTTACATTCGTTCTGCAAAGCACACTTACATATACAAGCACAAATGTATTAGTGAACACACAGCATGTTTCCTTTCTTGCACTAAGTTAACTGAGGTTAACTTAGACACCCATTCATAACTCTTGGTCACTTTAACTTCTTCGTACTATTTTTTTTTTTTTATCACAGCTGTATCATATTGTATTGTACCATTTAGCCACCTACAAGTCACTTGGTCAATTATTTATCTTCTCGACATTATTACATATTTTTCTTTCTTCCTTTTAGCATTTGACAAATAAAATCTTGACCTATTCGAACTTCTCACAAAACAATGGCTCTGATAATTAACTTCCTCTGTGGGTTTTTTAGTCAGGCATAAATATGGGTGTGCCTTGCAAAAGTTATGATGCTAAACTGTATCTGAACATTTGTTTCTTTGTTCAGTAAGAGTAATTATTAATTGTTGGTTGATCCAACACATACATCTGTGACGTCTTAACAACGTCAGTCCCTGTCATTCGGTGTTATTCTTGTACTTTATGTTCTGTGATGAATTGTCATAACGTTCTCCCTTAGTATTGGGCAATGGGGTCCTACTGGTAGGTGTAGTTTGCTTGCTTGTCTACTGTTGCAACTTGCTGCCAAGGCAGGAAGTGGCAGGCTAACAGCGAGCGACGGACGAATGTAAACAACACGCATTTTAGAGAACACATATATGATGTTATATATGGAAAAGTGGTGCTGGCTCTTTAATTTGCATGACTTGCAAATGTTGTTTAAACATACTATTCTGTTCTAACTATTGATAAACCACAACGACCGTAGCTCGCTAGCCAGATAGCTAGCAAACTAGCTAGCTAATAGCTAGCTAGACATTTTGGCATTTGTTTCGGAAACCTGCAGGCTAACAAATTAGCAAGATAGCGAAAGCAGCAGACAGTTTGTATATCTTATAGCTAGCATAACTTCTTAATCGCACAGCCGAAAATAGGGTAAATGGCATTTATGTAAGCGAAACAATATCCATAACACTGTGTGCTGTCAGCGTAGCTAGCTAATTAGTTAGCTTAGTATTACGCTGACAACATTGGTGAGATAACTGGCTAGCTGTACTTTAGTTAAATTGCTAAAGTTATTAGCTGGATAACTACCTACAGCTACGAGAGCGTCTTTTAAAAGTTAATTGGGGGCGGGTGTGTTGCCTTGTATTTGATCAAACAACGCCACCAATATAAATTAATGAACTAGCTAGCTTGCTAGCTAGTAGGTTTAGCTATTTTGATTGCTAGCTAGCCACTTAGCTAGCATATTAAGCTCACTTGTTTGTGTGGCAGCTATCTAAATAGCTAGCTATTGGTCGTTTCACAAATAAATGTTTATTGGTTCGCCATCAAGAAATAAAATTGTTCAGGCAACACCGGATCTACCTTTAGCTCTAAGGTATAATATGACAGGCATACCATGACACAATGCTAAGGCATAAATGATGAACGATGTGTTTACACACCATGAAAACTCCTGGCTATGGATCTACCTGAAAGCTTCGGTAAGAGGATGTGATCGTGGATTCCGAAACGGCTCATGGAGAAGTTAAACCCCGCAGATTGGCTGCAGTGAATAACCAAGATTCCAATGGTAATTAGCCAAGTCATTTTAATAACTAAATATATATATATATATAATATAAAATGTATGAGTATAACGTATTTATGCAGACGTGTTTATTATTTGTCTAGGTTCAGGTGAATGTTTTGAATAAACCTTTTTAAAGTATTTGTATAATTTATGTTCAGTACAAAAATGTATACCATTCACACACGTTTCTATTTTAACTTGTCAGGTTTTTGAAATATATCAATCATGGGTGACATGAAGACCCCTGATTTTGATGATCTCTTGGCTGCTTTTGACATCCCTGATGCTACCAGTCTGGATGCCAAAGAGGCCATTCAGGAGAGTCAGGATGAAGCAGACAGCCACCTTAAGCACTCAGAAATGTGCATGGATGCCACAATTTCAGTCCCTCACCCAGTGACTACATCAGATGCTCCAGCTGTCAGTGTTATAGTGAAGAACACTAATCGGCAAGACTCTTATGAACCGCTTATGGAAAAAGAGAGCTCTCAGTTGGGACATCTTTTGCAAAATGGTTTCAGAAGTTCTCCGAGCTCCCTTGAGGCACATCTTGTTGGTCACAGCAATTATACTTTGTTGGATACATCGCCTCTAAATGGGGACTGTTCAGAAAGTTTCTTGGAAAAAATTCCTATGGGCTACAAGGCAGAAAAAAATCCACCTCTGTCAAAATCTTTGTCTGATTTTAGCCCTATATCCAGCCCGGAGTCAGAAGACGTGCAGAACAATGGTATTAATGATCGTCCAGACCATGGAGATTCATTTTTCCCAAATGACTCGCTCTTTGGGTCTGCAGACACAACTATGTCGGACAATCAGGGAAAATCGGAAGCGTATAGCATGATTGACAAGTGCCATAAAAGGGATCCTGGCTCTAAAATTGTGAACAATTCCAGTAGTGATGCCATACTGCACAGAGGTGGGAGTTTGGAGTGCTGCGAAAAAGATGAAGTGGAGAAGAGATGTGACCAAGTGATGGTGGGCGACTGCATCGGTGGTGATGGAACAAATGCATACCCAACTCCTGAAACCAATCCTTCTCCTCCTACCCCCTGTGTCAAGACTCAGAACTCCAAACTGTCTTCTTGCATTGATGCATTAGTGGGTTTAAATGAGAAAAAAGATCCAAGTGAGCAAACAAATCCAAGGGACTTGTTAGTAACTCATAAAGAGGCAATGAAGGTTAGCCCCAAACTGCCCATATCACCCAGGAGTCCGAGAAGCCCTCTTGAGGTAGTGAAACGGTTAATTAAACAGCCTGAGAGCCCTGTGAGCATGTGCAGTGACAGCAGTGGAAAAGCATCTCCTGCTTTGGTTACTGGCTCACCCCCAGCCATACCAAGAGTCAGAATAAAGACAATCAAAACTTCCTCTGGTCAAATCAAACGAACTGTCACAAGCATATTTCCGGATTCTGAAACTGAAGATCTCCAGTCACCCTTTGGATCATCTCCATCTCAATCTTCAGTTGAGGATACATTCTCTAAAACATTGCCCATGGGTCATTCCCATGATATTGTGAGTGATCTTTTTGAGAATGGAAAGCAGGAGAGCTCTAAACCACCTCTCTTGGGCCGCACATCAAGCATCGAAGCAGTTAGGAGCTCAAAGAAATCCCAATCCCTGAATACTAACTGTGGTTTGAAAAGAACTCAGAGAGCAAACAAGCAAAAGAAGGCCTCACCAGCTCAAACTGGCTGCCCTTCCAATCCAAATTATCTTCCCAAAGCGTTACACTTGGCCAACCTCAATTTGGTACCACACAGTGTTGCTGCTTCTGTTACAGCAAGGACCTCCACCCATAGGCAGGAACATCCCCAGCTGTCATCTCCCACTGTGTGTAGTAGTGTACCTTTAGTGCACCAAGTTAAAAAAACTTCACCAAACACACGTGCCATTATCCCTAATACAGCTGCTGGGACTTTAAATAGACTGCTGAATTACTCTAATCCTGTGCCAACTTATGTACCCAACTTGAATCCGCCACCTGACAGCGATATTAGCATTCCACCGCATGGCTACTGCTGTCTGGAGTGTGGTGATTCATTTGGACTTGAGAAGAGCCTTGCTTTTCATTACAGTAGGCGAAGTGTCCATATTGAAGTGGCCTGCACCAACTGCTCAAAATCCCTTGTGTTCTTCAACAGGTGTGCACTCCTAGCACATGCTAGAGATCACAAGAACAAAGGCATGATGATGCAGTGTTCTCAACTTTTCATGAAGCCCATTGCTGTCGACCAGATGCTGGTGCCTACTAAGCCTGAGAAACCTGTATCACAGATGACTCGAGGGAGGAACACTGTGCAGTCATCCAAGAACCTAACTGCCATGCCTCTCTATCCAGACAATGTCACCCAGCATGGACTCAAATGCTTGGAGTGCAATAAACAGATGTTTGATTATGCAGGACTTGCAGGTCACTATCAGAGGTCATCCACAGATTCTGAAGGTTTGGTGAGTAGAAGAAACCACGTAACATTTTTGATATGATTGGATTTAACTGTTAAAAGTTATGTATTGTCTTTGATTTTGGTGCTGGTGGTTTGTTCCAAACAGATGTGCAAAGTTTGCACAATGTTGCTACCGAACAAATGCAGCTACAGGGCTCACCAGAGAATCCACACCCACAAGTCACCATATTGCTGTCCTGAATGCGGGGCTCAGAGTCGTTCTGTGGATTTGCAGAAGCATGTGAAGGAAAACTGCCTCCATTATGCACGGAAAGTTGGCT
The DNA here is from genome assembly GCA_025802075.1 of Tenebrosternarchus preto. Taxonomy (NCBI): domain Eukaryota; kingdom Metazoa; phylum Chordata; class Actinopteri; order Gymnotiformes; family Apteronotidae; genus Tenebrosternarchus; species Tenebrosternarchus preto. The sequence goes on from JAOYMR010000026.1 coordinate 15,382,961, forward strand.
ACTCGTAAGTAACCCATACTCCAAAATATTCTCTTCAAAGTAATACTTAAACAATGCCTACAGTAATGCATGCTCAAAACCAGTTTACTGTTGTATAAAGCTAACTGAGCCCTGGCATTCTTGAGAGTTTAGCTAGGGTCTTCTTGGTTTGTACTTATTGTTGTGGTATTTTTTTTAGGTGCTTACATTGTGAGACACTTTTCATGTCACTTCCTCTCTTAAAGAGGCACATTGAGGAGAAACACTGTGAGGTGTTCTATAAGTGCAACATCTGCCCTGTTGCTTTCAAGTCATCTGATGGCTATCTCATGCATGCCAAGAGTAAGCATGTTGGCAGTGAACCTTCACATCAGTAAGTGGATCTCTCAGTTCCTTCCATTTAAACCTGATCCGATTACTTCAGAGAGAGGTTGAGGAAAGAAACCTACTGCTCAGAAATCAGTCCATAGTACAGTATAATAAATTAATACCTAATTCGCAAGAATAAAAGCCATATTCCACTTGTCCACTGTAGGCTGATATACAAGTGCTCCTGTGAGGCCGTATTTAAGAAGAAGCAACTACTTTATCAACATCTCCATCAACGTACATGTATATTCAGATGCCCTGAATGTACATCTTTCTTCTTGCAAAAAATAGCATTGGTGCAACATTTCAAGGTTTGTTGAGCTAAGTGCATGCATTTGCAATGTTTTGTCACCTGTAATTGTATGGTATGTTTACCATAGCTAAAAGGCATTCTTTCATGGGTTTTCTACAGGGTGCACATGGAGATATCTTCAGAGCAGAAACAGAAGATGGGGCAAAGTGCAAAGCAGAGTCAGTACCACATCATCTGAATAGTGTGCCAGCAAACCACGAGCCAAAGCTAACTAAACCGAGTAACGGAGCTGGGAAAGAAGTTGGGGAATGCTCGACTTCACGAAAACCAACTAGTGGAGCGAGTATGAAGAATGCTGGCTGGACTTGTGGAGAATGTCTTCTGTGGCTCCCGGATAGAGAGACCTATGTTAGTCACATGAAGACCTCTCATGGCAAGGTGAGGACTGCTATTTGCCATTTTGAGTGAAACCACATTGATGAACTCGTGTTTGTACACAGAACTATACAAAATAGTTACTTTTTTTTTTTCTTTGTAAAGTCTGTAAAGAGAAATCCTTGCCGGCTGTGTGAAAGGTCCTTCAATTCCTCCACAAGTCTGAGACGACACATTCGTAATGAACACGATGGGAAAAAGAAAGTCTACACATGTTGGTAAGATTAAGGTGATGCTAGTTAACAACAGATTCATAAAGCATCTATGTTTTGTAAAGAAGTAAGTAGTAACCTAGTTGCTCTTTGATCCTGTGGTCTGCTTGTCATATACATGTGAAGTTTCCTTAAAAAGGGTTACTGGAAAATCCTTAAATGAGGGTGTAAAGTTGTAAAATCTTTATTTATATATGCAATTATCTAGATTTAAAGGTGACTCACACTTGTGTAGCAAACTTGTTTTTGCTAGCAAGTTTTCAGGAACATCCCTCTGAGAAAGATCACAATCATAAAAACTGAAATGCCATCAGGTGTTGATGCTTTGATAGTTTGATTAACATATCATAGCTGTTTAAAAAAAAATATATATATATATATATATATATATATATATATATATGATAGATAGATAGATAAATGATATTTAAAAAAACCTCAAATGTTGGTGCTCTTTTTAATATACTGTGAAAGGTCTTCAGTGTTTAGTATATGATTTGCTCTCTGGACTGTTTCATCTTGTATCTGTCTTAAAGGCTTTGCACAAATGAGAGAGTAACCTTCACCAAACACTCAGTGCTAAAAAACCACCTCAGCCTGATGCATGGAATAAAGAACCCAGACTTCAGTCTCTTGACCAAGTTAGATTCTCAGGAGACAAATACAGCCACTGGGATGGTAATCACAGATGTTTTCATTACCCTTTTCCCCTAAGTGTAGATTCTTATGAAAGTTTGTTTATTCTTTAAATACACATATAACTGGTCACACATTGCTATATACTCTGATATTCCAAGCATCATAGTTCCTTGGTGTACATGAGTCCTGAGATGCATTTCTAAATGTTTTGTCTTTGTTTATTGTAGTGGCCTAAGAGAGCTGCAGAGAAAGTCCATGAGGATACAGGAGGCAGTGGAGCCTTGGACGCCAGCCCTGCCAAACGCCTGAAGCCCCTTTTCCGCTGTGCCAAGTGCGGCCTTACCACTGAAGACCAAGAGCAGTTCCAACAACACATACCTCAACACAAGATGGATAATGACACACCCCAGTGCCAGCATTGCGGGCTTTGTTTTACATCCAGGCTGGCGCTTAGCAGACACCTCTACATTGTGCACAAGGTGAAGGGGCTGGAAAGGCAGAAGGGAAAAACAGAGGACTCGTCGGTTCTTGAAGGTACAGACATGCCGGATAGAAAGGAGGTACCGACAAACCTAAGTGAAAATGGTCAACGTGGACCTGGCTTGTGTGAGCAAGTGGAGCCACCCAGACTTCTGACGGAGACGTGCCGTGAGACTTTGGCTCTTGACTCCTTGGATAATGCTCTGCATTCTGGCATGGAAGCTCAGACATCGGGAGCAAGTGTACATTCTGTGGAGGAAGGGTGGCTCTGATTATTGGACATCTTCAGTCAAGAGCTGCTATACGTTGCAATTTTTCAGAGCAAGTAGCAACTGGACGTGCTTGCTAACAGTACAGTGTATGCAGCAGACAAATGTGATATCAAAACAGGTTGCCTTACAGTGAAATACTTATTTATCTCAAGCTAATGAACCGTGGAAAACTAAAGGTAGTTAAAAATTCCATAGCATCATATTACCGGTAATCAAATAATGCAACTCTGTTCCTGCAGTTAATCTCGTCCGTCCATCCATCCACCTCCTGTCTCTTTACCTCTTTGTATGGTCCCCTTATGTGTGTGGATGATTCTAATTTATTTTTTGCTTTACCTTTACCTAAATCATTATAGTGTAATTTTGTTTCACTGTGAAGCAAAATGTGCTTTGGTACAGTCTACATATCTATCATATCTATCAAATGTATTTTTGGTACATTACACCGCTGGCTCGTCCAGATGAAATGAATAAGGCTCTGTTCAAATGATATGCTGGACAGTCAGGCAGCACTTTGACCATTTTAAAGGGTCATCAAATATGTCATCAGGGCAATTCACAAAGGAAGTGAGTACCTTTTAACAGCCATAGAAAGAGTCCTAGGTGGTGCTTATGGTTCTATATCCAATGCTGCTTCTGAACAAAGGACATATTTGGTGATGTTTTTTTTTCTTCCAGGTTGCAGTAATCATTTTTCATTGAGGGACTGGATATTTGACAGTGTTGCTACTGGAAATCAGTATTATTACTATTGGAGATCACATTATGTGCTTCAGAAAGGTATTCACGTAAACCCAGGTATCTGCACTCAGAGGATATATATTTTAATACTCATTCCATTTACTAGTTTCACTAGCATTTATATTTAATGAGCCATTCTTACAATCAGAATTAGCACTTTTGTAAATCCATGTATGGAGTAACATGACTTGGTAATGACTGTAATTAATCAGATCTAAGACATCATACTTGTGAAACAGTATATGTTCAGCATATGTTTAATGTTGTTTTGGGTCTTCATAAACATTATTTTCAGATTATTATAGTTTGTCATTTATTTTTATTTACTTATTAATATGTATAATTAAAACTGTCTGCTGCCAGTTTGTTAAAACAGAATGTCTTTGACTATTTTATTGAAACATCCCAGTCTAAGTATCCCGTATGTGTGTATGTATGTATGCATGCATGGCTCTCAGTACTTTTAAGAAGGCAGTGCAAGATCCCTGCTATCTGATCTGAAAATAATCAGGGTAGTCAGAAACAATGTTTCATAGTTGTCAATACACCTGGAATATCAGAAAGAAAAAAACACCTAATATACTTTACCACTGGTGAAGTAGTCAGGAGACTGTATTTGTGTTCAAAAAGAAAGCTTATATTAAAGGATCTTTTAGTTTAATTGTACATAGCTACAATTTAGTATGTCCTATTCTGCCTGCCGTTGTGTAAACAGATGAAAGGGGGAGGTAACAGACACTGTGACAATAACAGCAACTCTGATGCCAACAAACTAGAAAAAAAATACATTACCAAATGAACACATGCACACACAAGTCAATTGTTTTTAACTTTGAAAATTGAATGTTAAATCTAACATTCAATTTAGTTAAACATCAAATTTAATTAAATTTAACATTCAATCTAAATCTAGTTGTTGGGAGGCACGCAGCATGCTGAGAAATCTGGCCATTCTTCTCCTAACTGCTTCACTAACTAACCTAGTGGCTAACGCCACACAGCCAGTGTGACCAAGGCAGCTAAAGTTCCTGAGGTATGCTGGCAGCCTGTAGCTTCGTCATTGCCACAACTACAGTCTACTCACTTCCTTGGCCAGCATGTTATGGAACTTGCTGCCTCTTGGTCAGTGCCAGGACCGAGTGTGTGCCCCTGGCAGACAGCCAAATACAAGCTCTGTGGGCGTAATGAACATTAGAAGGGCTGGAGTGAATGGAGTTGGACTCCTGCATGGTTGAGCCGCATGCAAGCAGGACCAAGGGCTGGGCAGTGAGTGTCCAGTTAAAATGCTCCAGAAGTCTGTTCTGAGGGTGGAGCAGTGTCGTCCAAATCTTCTGGGCACCAGCCAGTTACAGACTTCCATCTTAACCACCAAGTCAAGTTGGTGGCTGGGGAGTTCATTGACACTCCAAAGCAACGGAACTGCTTAACTAGTTGCTCCATTGTCGTGGCTGCACAAGCCACTTCGTGAAACCATCCATGGTCACAAGAACATAGCTGTTTGTGGCAGCATGCTGGGAAAGGGGCCCAGAATATCCACGGCAGCTCTCTGCATGGGCGTGCTGGAGTGGAATGACAAAAGCAGGCGTGTGACTGCTTCAGCAACCCCTTTTTGTCTGAAAACTGGTTACAGTGTTTCAATACGACAGCCTGGCCAGTAGAATCCCAGATACAGCCTCTTTAGCACTTTATCCATGCGGACCGATCAGTTCACTGCACAGTCATCCTTAGAAATCATTGCTCCAGTAATTGCCACATATGCTTTCCAGACGTCGGCTGTGTTGGCATGGTAATGCCCTTCTTGTTGGCACCTGTGATCACAATGAATCCGCCACTTACCTGGGGAAATGCTAGCACCACAGCTGAGCTGAGCCCACTTTACTATGATGTAGTGTAACAGTGTGGCTATATCAGTTAACCTGTGCACGAACTGCTTGTAATAGGAATTCAAACCCAGGAAGCTCCGTAGCTTAATTATGTGCCATGGTGTGGGTCACCACACTAGGTCCACCTTACCTGGGTTGGATTCACTCCAGTTCCACTCACAACATGGCCCAGGAAGCTCACATGGCACTAAGAGGTTCTCAGTTCAGGCACTTCTCATGGATGTAGCCAGAGGCTTGCTGTCTTGATAGCCTGAAACCCTGATGAGTTCATCATCATAGATGGGCTCGTGTGTGGTGTGCTACTTGCCAATAGTTCCAGTGAGTTCCCACAGCATTGAACTTCCAACACAGGGACACCAGCTGTTATCCTTTTTCTGCTCTAAGACCACTGTTTGATAGATGGAAGATTCCCTCAGCTGCCATCTCCCTCACATTCTACTTGCCCATGCTGCCTTCCATATTCTCTACCTTCTTTGTCATTGATGCTCATGAGTGTGCAGCTCATATGAACTGCCCACAGATCTCAGAACTCCACAACCCCCCACTCATGGAGTTCTACCAACTAGCTTTGACACTGAATGTCCTGCTCCTCCAGAACCAGCAGTTTACCCTATGGAAAATGAAGGTCATGCTTCCAGCCCTGACTCTCAGCCTCTACATTGCCAGTAGCCACCATAGACAGTTTACATTGTTTCCTCTTTAAACCCAGCGTTTCTAGAGGCTGAACATGGTCCTGGCCACGAACAAACGGTATACAGACTTGAGCTGGACAAGTCACTGTTTCCCAAGCCTCCAGTGTGCTCTTCCCAGTGAGTTGTGAGTATCCTGTCTATACTACTATACTTCACTTGACCCAAAGTCTGTGGGGGCAGTTGAGGTCCTTGACTATAGGGTTGATGCTAAGGATTGTATTTACTGGATGCTACTCACTCTTCACTTGGCAAACCTGCTCCCATTTTCTGCCAGGTCTCGTTCATAGCAATTCCTAGTACGATGTCTTCTTTTCCTTCAGCCCCAATACAGAAGTCATCCTGCCACCACTCGATCGGGAGCCACTCAGCTCTTCCTCAAGCATGGGGGGGGGAGAATATGTGACTAGCTAAACTTATAGGTGCCTACTAAACATTAAACACATTTTTAACATTACTATTACATTTAAAAAAAAAAACTATTTAAGCTGCAGAGAGATGCACATCATCCTGGGAATCTTCACAGTGCTCCTCCCTGCTCTATTTCTCTCTCTCTCTCTCTCTATACACAGTTGCAGCACACCAATACTAGTGGAGTCTACCATAGATCATCAATTTCAAGAGATCTTTTTAGTTCACAACCATACAGATCACATACACTCTCCAGAGCACAGGCAAAGAGGTGTCAAGTACCACAGTGAAAGTTCTGATCTCAGTTTGTTTAAATGGGTCTGTTTGGTTCATTTGGTCTCTGTTTGGAGTGATGAGATTATCATGCAGCATAGTAATATAAAAAGGAGAAACAAAAAAACTAGTCATTACATTGTGCACAAAAACAGAATCTACTCGAATTTCCCCATATATCTACAGCCATGTAACATTCTAGTTTCAAGGTGCTGGAAAATAAACAAAAAAAACTTCAAAGAAAATAGTAATTACTTTCAGAGCTCTAGGCCCTACGTATGATCTACTAAACGCAGTTTCCGCCGTGGCTGTATGTATGCTTTTATTATATGGGGGTTTTTTTTTCGTCGCAGTGGGTTCCTCCGGATGCTGCAGAACAGGAAGTTGCCGGGTACTCTTTGAATAAATACGGTTTTTTTTTCCATTTCTTCCGATAAATTGTAAATATCCGAGCCCGCTAAAACGTGACAAAATGCTGTCCTTAGACTTTCTTGACGATGTTCGGCGAATGAATAAGCGTCAGGTTTGTATGGGCGCAGCTTTCTAGCACTCATAGCATAATCCTAAGTGAACGTCTTATAACACGTCATCTCGTTATTACACCGCTTAAATATTCTCTGGTGCACAATGCATCATTTTGTTTCTGCTGTTATCTAAGGTGCATCAAATAAACAGATCATTGTACGATACCCGTTTGAAGCTTAGGCATTAAAATTGCAAATAAGTTATCACAAACCTCAGTATCAGTAACAAGTTTGCTAACCCTAGCTGGCTAACCTGTTAGCTAGCAGTAGTTATTTTTAATGCAGCTTGATGGAGGGTTAGATAGATAGTCCGCATTAACGTCAATGCTTTCTTCAGATAGCTAGCTAGAGCTACACAACACGCTGCAGATGTGTATGTCAGCCAGATCCGTTAAGTGATGGCTGCTCGTTGTGTAGCTAGCTACCATATTTGCGTTGCCGACCATGCTTTGACATCAGACTCTCCCCCATAGGGGATACTGATAGAGAAGGTCTCCCCCATAGAGATACTGATGCTTACTTCTACATTTCTCAGTTGTACTACCAAGTGCTAAATTTTGGGATGATTGTGTCTTCGGCCTTGATGATATGGAAAGGTCTGATGGTTGTGACTGGAAGTGAAAGCCCAATTGTTGTTGTGCTCAGGTAAGGACATTTTTTTTTCCTTTCCTGCTTAAACATCTGGTGCACATTGCTGCATAGTTGACATGTTGTGTTATCCATCCTAATTACCCCGACATCTACTGTACATATGTAAATGAATGGTTTTATTTGCTAAAGTCTTTAATAAGACATCTATGATTTATTTTATGTTTATCTATAATGGCCTGTTCTCGGTGTAGTTAGCTGTAGTATGTAGACATGATGAAAAAACAGGAGGTTGTAATAAGGGCCAATAACGGTGCTTCAGAGCAAAAGAAGAGACGCACAGTTGCTTTTTAATCGTTGTGTCTTTATTGCAATTCAGTGGGAGCATGGAGCCTGCGTTTCACAGGGGAGACCTCCTTTTCCTTACAAACCGAGTGGAAGATCCAATAAGAGTGGGAGAGATCGTGGTCTTCAGGATTGAGGGGAGAGAGATACCCATTGTGCACAGAGTGCTGAAAATACATGAAAAGTAAGTCATAAAGCAGTGTGTTCCAGGCTGGAAGCCTTGAAGTAGGTCAGCTGGAGTACGCGTTTTCTGTATAGCTACATACATGCATGCATTTATATAGTTACCGGCGTTTCATATTCATATTTGTGGAATCCAATGGTATTAATAAACACTATGTAATAATATTTACTTCTTCATTCCAAAGCACTCCTTATTCTAATTTCTGATGGTGATGATGTTACATTCTCTTCTTGTGTTTGCAAAATCTATAGTATCTTTGATTCTACACTTTCTTTTGAACCTTCTTCTGGCACTGGTCTATTTGTGGTCCCTAAATCCATACTGGCCACTGTGGGATTCTGTCCAATGACTTTGGAATCCCATCTGCGATGGCTTCTTTCTGCCTGCTTTATGTCACTATTTTTTTTTTTTTTATGTCTGACTTGTTTGCTTCTGTTCCCCGACGTTATTTGGTGCAGTGACTGTGGGTGTTGTTCTAATATCAAATGAGAATGTAAAAATTACATTGAGTGCATAAATTTAGATTTTAGCCACATTTGCACATTAAATTCACACTTAATGTAGCTAATGTTCTCAAATTGATATTTCATTCACAGGTGCTTTTTGTTTTCATTGGAGAAACTTATTCTTCTCGTATTGTTCTTCATTTTAGAGAAAATGGGGATATAAAGTTCTTGACGAAAGGTGATAACAACTCGGTGGATGACCGAGGCCTGTATAAGAGGGGACAGCACTGGCTGGAAAAGAAGGACGTAGTGGGCCGAGCCAGAGGGTAGGTCCCATCTTAGAGCAGGCCCGTTTAATCCTCGCTTAATTACCCTTATTTCTTAGGTTCCATATCATATTGATCATCACTGTAGCACAACTTTATGCACTTTTAATGAATTAAAATGCTTACATTCATAGTATGTCATTTTTTATATCGTTGTCTCTGTAGGTTTGTGCCTTACATAGGAATTGTAACAATTCTGATGAATGACTACCCTAAATTTAAGGTAGGTTCTCTATGATACACTTAATGACACGTTCTTATTTGTTTTTCTCTTAAGTTTTAAGTGTATTTTAACATTTTTGTGTGTTTGTGTTTTTGTTTTAAACAGTATGCTGTTCTGTGTATGTTGGGACTCTTTGTTTTGGTACATAGAGAGTAAAGCTTCTACACCAACAACAACGCCACAAAGGCCAGCCACGGAGTGAAACCCTTCTGGGTTTAGCTTGTGTGTTAAATTTGCTCGTGGAAATTGTGCACTTGTTAAAACTGGTCAAAGCTATTTTTAATTCTGGAAAATTCAACAATCTATATTTAAAATAAGTTTAAAATAACATCACTGATATTTGTATATGGTAATGTTGCAATTCCTAACCAAAACAGTTTTTTGTTTCCTCACCTACCTTTCTGTCTTGTTGATGTACCTACGTCATGAATTCAGATGCATCACAACTGTTTCTAAAACTCAGAATTTTGTATGGAATAAAAAATGTGAACCAAACCATAACTTACCTTTTTTGGTCTTAATTTGTAGTCAATTTCACACTGTTCTGCTGCCAAAACAAAATAACTTCAATTTGTTTTTTGTTTTTAAGTAAAAAGTAAATGAGGCTATTTCTATTACCTTGCGTACTTTGCATGCAAGTTTAGTAGAAAATGTATATTCTGTGAAGGTCATTTTTAAAGGTGTTTTTTTTTTTTTTTTTTTTTTTTTTTTTTTTTTTTTTTTAATAATTTTTTTTTTAATAACATATTTGTTGGGGTAATTTAAAAAAATTTAATATTGATTTAGAGAAGGAATG
>JAOYMR010000026.1:15396532-15411566 GCA_025802075.1 Tenebrosternarchus preto
TATATATAAACATTTTATGGCTGAATTAATTCTGGGTTTTCATTATTAGGCCTATTGATTTTTCAGACACATTTAAAGAAGTACAAAAGATAGATAATGATACATGCTGTTAAAAACGTAGTTGAAGATTTTAACATTTAACTTTATTGTGTTGGAAAACTGGAGTGATATGTCAAATTTGACATTCTTTCTGTTATGCAATCTCACAAGAGCAATATATAAACCATCGTAATTCATGCGAGTGCCCCTAGTGGCCGAACCATACGCAAGCAACTATTAAAAGTTATTATCGATTACTTCCGTGTCATAGGTTACGCAGTCCGATTTCTTCATTTATCTCGGGTCAGCGTCAACAAGGTATAGCGAAACACCGGCTTATGCGATTTTTGTGTAACAAACACGTTCTCTACCCCTGAGGATCTTAATAATGCCCTTAATAATATTATGCGGGTATCCTTGCAGCGGCAAAAGCCGACGAGCGCATGAAATAAAAGATTTCTTCACCAAAAATAAAGACAGGAAAGTTCACATTATTGGAGATGAAATCCTGGGAACTGACAAAAACACTGTGTATGCAGGTGAGAAGCTGCATCTACCTAGGTAGCAAGCTGGCTAGATTACTTTTTGGCAGCGTAAAATAGCCTAGGTTAGAGGACTCTAGCTATGCTTAGCTAGCTAGCTAATTTAGATCTGCTACCCATAACTTCAAAGACAGTCATCTACAAGCCATTAGCTTTTTAACTGTTGTACAGACGTACGCGTACATAGGCTACCATTCATAAAAACTTGTACTTGTAGCTTGCTACCTAAACGTATGGTGATGCATAGGGATTTTCCTGTTCAGTAGCTGTGAATTTGGCTCCAGTCAGGAGTAGCCTAAACTGACACCGATTGTGCGTTTTTCTAACTTTAGTTTGAAACAAGTGATAAACGACCTTGTAAAATCTGTTTCGACACAGACTCGCAGAGTGAAAAGAATCTGAGAGGTGCTTTGCGATCTGAAGTAGAGAGGTGAGTAATTTTGACGTTAAGCGTGTTTCATAATGTGTCCGAGTGATCACTGTAGCTAAACACATTTAAAATTGTACTCTGAGGTCTTTGTCCTATGTCTCCGAAAACAGAAAACTCAACAAAGATGACATTGTAATTCTGGATTCCTTGAATTATATTAAAGGTAAACATTTTTCAGTAATTGCCATTTAGATAACGTGCGTTTTACCTTTGTCTTGTTATTATTTTTAATTATTTAGATGTTCATTTCTTGTGATTTCCAGGTTACCGATATGAACTGTTTTGTCTCATTAAACATATACAAACTCCACACTGTTTGGTACGTGGTCTGGATATATAAAACCAAGGACACAACAAAATTTATATCTCTGTCAACTAGCAGATTCTTATTTATGTACGTGTGTTGCTAATCATTTAGATCTACTGTTTGACATCAGCTGAGGTGAGCTCAGAGTGGAACAAAGAAAGAGAAGATTGTCAGTATTCCCAGGAAATGTAAGCATGAATACATGTTTCTTTACTAATACACTTTGCATGTACCTACTACAGTGAGGTTTAAGATATTTAGCTCAGACCATTTCTGAACGTTTTTGTGTAACGAAAACGTGTGAAATTTAGAATCACTGCATAAAACATTTCATCTGAGCTGTTAACTTGTCTTTGTAAGTGTTTTTGTCTTTGAAATCAAGTATTCTACTTTATTTTTGTCCATCACTGTGGTAGACTGGATGCCCTTATTCTGAGATTTGAAGCACCTGATTCAAGAAATAGGTGGGACAGTCCACTTTTTACTATTCAGAAAGAGGACACACTTCCATTTGAAGCAATCTCTGATGCTCTTTTCAAACGTAAAGCACCACCACCTAACCAGTCCACACAAAGTGTAAGATAGGCTTTCCATTATGTTTTCTACTTAAATATACTTAAATATTTAAGTATACCCATGCCTACATATAGTTGTCAAAAAAGACAATAAGAAAAATGTCTTTTTTTTCTTTCATTTTCTTATGTTCTACAGCAACCACTGTCATCTACAAACTTTTTATACGAGTTGGACAAAGTTACCCAAGATGTCTTAATGGTACAGTCGTTCTTTTTTGTCATTTCATCTGGATTCAATGCCATTAGATGTTTTTTATACTTCAAATAGCTTTTGCATCTTTAACTAGTAAGTATCTAAAGTGGTTGTTTATTTTGGGTTAAATTCCTAGGCTGTTCTTGATTCACAGAAGACCAGTATCCCTGGAGATCTCATTGTTATCCCAGGAGCTACAGAAAAAATATCCTTTTGTCACATGGCTGGGAGGAAAACCTTCTCGGCTTTTCACACCATGAACACTAATTCTGAAGAATAAACTGTGCTGTACTCTGCACTGGCCTGAGTCTTAACACAAATATGCTTATTCATCTCACTTCAGACCCCACAGATGCACTGACCAGACAGTAAAGAACGATAAACCCAACATAATTATTCATATATGAAGTTTCATATATGAATAATATGACCTTATTTGCAACAGCAGCGGCAGCAAATGTCTTCCTATTTGCTCACTCCCACATGGCACACCTTTAATGCCAGCTGTGATGTAATGAAGCTGTGATGTAATGATGAGCATGACTGATTGCCTGGAATAAATATTTGCCCTTCAATAAATGTTTTTTCAGTTTGACAGATTTCCAGTTTAGTGGCGACCATGAATAGCTCTAGGCAGAAGGTGGTCTTTAGAAACATGTATTTAAAAAAGAGGAATTCACAGAATTAATTTAAACCAGTTGTTTGTTGTCCCTTCTTTAGACGGCTTTGAATTTTGTAGGCAAAGAATAATGTAATGCAATTGAATGCCTTGTATCTCCATGGTATTCAGCATAATAAAAAAGGCATTAATAAAAAATAAGCCTTATATAATGATAGATAATTTGACATAAGAGGTACACCTAAATATGACTTCTGCATGTTTTCCTTAACCTTTTCAATACATAGAACTCACAAGAAGTCTTAACATGGCTGAACTAAGGAAGCTTCGACGGCAGTTCATCAGTTACACCAAGATGCATCCAACAGAGAATATCGGACAAATAGCAAATATGTTTGTGCAGTACCTCAACAAGAGCATGCACTGATCAATGCCAATAATATCACTGGTGCACATGGTGCTGTGTTTTGGTTTTTGTTTGTTTTGTTGTAAAAAAAACAAACAAACAAACAATGTATTTGGTTCTGCAAGATAAGGTGAAGTTATATGGAGCTGAAGCATGGGACTTGCAGCAGTGTTTCGTCACCACAGAATTAATAATTAAAGCCGTTTTTAAATGAAAGTGTTTTATTTTTTGTTTTTCTGCTAAAAGGGGCTCTGGTACTGTTCTATCCCAACTGTACATTTTAGGTCTTAATAGGTGTTAACAGCGTTTTGGCGTTTTTGAATTCATGATCATGCTGAAAGAAAATTGAGTTTTTGATAACAAAACCTATCCAAGATATAAAAACTCATAAAACACAAAACTAGCTTGTTAACCAAGTCTTATTGCTCGTTTTTCCTTTGGTGCTGTCAGCTGGATTTGCTTAACATGATTCAGAAAAACTCTATAGCTGCTTGGTGACGATGTCTAAATATAATTGGCTGTCCATTTGGACCAGCCACCCACAGCTCTATGGCCTCATAAACACAGATGAGGCACTGTGTCCAGGGTCATGGGGTTAACAAAGGCACTCTGGTGGGTCTTCTGCTCCCATATTCCAAAGAAGCTAAAGAACGGTTGGACAATGGACAGTTCTTCCTAGATTTTGGTGTGGGTGGCCACTGCGCTGTCAGCAGTGTTGGTCAGAAGAGGATGAGCCTTCCCCTTTGAGTCTTGGTTCCTGTCAAGGTTTCTACCTCATGCTCACTGAGTTTTTCCTCGTCACTGTCAGCTTTCGCCTGCTCACTGGGGACTTGGACTTTGACATCTGTAAAGCTGCTTTGCGATAGTGGCTGTTGTGAAAAGCACTCTATAAATAAATTAACTTTAAGACGATTCCAGGGATTAACTGCAGTGTACTGTAGTACAAGATGAAAAGTAGTCAATCTATAAATGAAGATCCAAACCATGTGCAGAGAATTCTGATCATAAATATTCCTCCCCCACCCTACTCCAAGTATATACACTCTTTATCCTTTGTTAACCTTGATACGGAGTTAAAGGAATACTTCTTTACAATTATAATTAAAGCTCTAAATGCTCTCTCAAATTATTAAGTCCCCCACTTGTGCTAATCTTTCAACGTAATCAGATGCAAACATTTTTATATATAAATGTTTATATGTAGTAATTCTGGTCACTTGGTCCATCACTGGTCAGGATGTTTAGATGCACAGTACTTACATTTTTCCCAGCATATGCCATTTGTCAAAAAGCTTTTCATAGCAGTCATAAGATTACAGAAGGTTGTCTACACAATATATCAGTAGAATACCAAGTATGTTTACATTTTTATTTAGTGGAGTTTGGCCAATCAAAAGTGTGCTCTTTGGGTAAGATAAGATTTGTACATAATCACTTTAGTTCTTGATGTAAAAAAAAAAACTTGTTTATAGTGGTGTGTATATAATACTGAAGATTATGAAAAAGCAGGTTCCAGTGTTTCAATTAAAAAAAGAAACAATCTTCAAATTTATGTAGAATTTTTTAAAATTAGCAACAAGACATGTTCATACAGTATCATTTGAAATAATTTTAATGCATATTTACTTCTGTGATTACTTTAAGAAATTACAACCACAGACTAAAGGGTTCCAGTCCATCATTACTAATCAATCTTGGGATGTCTAGTTGTTCTTAACGAATCAGCAGTTCCCTCTCTCATGTGGATTGACTTGTGTTTTAACTACAGGTGCAAACACAAATACCAGGTACAGGGACGGGAAGCTATGCATTTCATTTTAAATGATGAATTTAGTTTATACATTGTAATAAGTGTGTTCTCCACTTAAAAATCTGACAGACTGTCCCATTCATTCATAGAATTTTTTGATGACTTGGATTCAGGTGGTTCTTCTATTTCTTCTCACTCTTTGCTTTCTTTGAAACCGTTTTACACATGCTGTTATATTTCTGACGGTCATTCCTGTGTAGTAAATCAAACACAGGTCAGGTAGCAGTGGACAAGCTCATTCATACAGATTTAATATGTATATGATTCATTGTGATCTAACTTCACTGAGGGCACAACTGGCTGGTGTATATACTGTACGTACCTGCTCATTTGACTCTTGTTTCTGCAACCAAGTCCTCCCTCCCAGTGGCTGGTTTGGGTTCCTCTGGTCATTAGTCCTCCACAGTCCACACAGGGTCTGCCATTACTGTATGGCTGTAAGGAAATGACACTGCCCGCATAAAACCATAAAGTGTGCGTGTGCAACACTGAACCACAGTGCATCGACACAGTCCAACAAACCCAACAACTCTCTGGTCCTGAATTGTACTGATCTGACAATCTCCACCTCCCCTGCCCTCCCCTGACACACACAAACACTCACACTTGGTTTCATACACCGTTAGGACATGGACTCATACAGATATCATTTGCGTCTCATAAACAATCCACTACTTGCACGTAATAAGAATTTCTTAAACCCAACCCTGAACTTAAGTAACAAGAAATTAAGAAAACCTTTAAAAAGGTTGTTTACCCCCGATTTGTTCTAGTTTTTATATGTGGTCGGGACTTAAGATATCTGTACTGATAACGTTGAAAAACAAATGTTTTCTGTATATACATTTCTGTTTAGACTGAACGTCTGTGCAGTGCTGTCTGTTTCCGTTCTTGCTTGGAGACACACAGTAGTCTCTCCATCTGTGTAAGTCTGGCCAAGCTCACCTGTTCTTTAGCACAGTAGCCGCAGATCATCCTGCTTGCCAGCTCCATGGGGTGATCCTGGTCCTCATCGTGGCACACATCACAGGGGTAAGCCTTCCCGCAGCACGGGAACCTAGCAGGAAGAAACACTCAGCCTTCAGCAGCAGACAGGCTTAGTTTTTTTCCAATTTAAGTGAAACCAATTCATAGTGCACTATACATTTGTTATGGGATCTACTTTATTGGCGTGAAGTTATGCACCAGTAAAACAAAGCATAGGCCAAACATTCCTGCCTGAACATTACGGAACAAATCACCTTCAATTTCAAAGATTAGGGGCAGAGATGTTTTATCATACATTGACTTCAGTGTGCCAGTCACTGTGCTGTTTTGACCCGTTTCACATCAATATTAAATCAGGAGCAAACGTATCCAATTACACCTGTTATTATCAGCTCTGAGAGCTCTGAAGTTTCTCGTATTAAATGGCTAGAAATGTCTGTTGTCTCATAATGATGAGCCTTTATAAACTTCTGTGCAGTGTTACAAGAAATTCAGAAGAAAATAAAGGTGGTACAGTAAAACAGTGATGCTTGCAAATTGTTTACCTTAGCCAGCGGTGACTTTGTTTGAAATGCTTGCAGGCACCTTTCTCAGGAAGAGGCTTTCCTCGTTGCACTGCAGGATCCCTTATACGTTGATTATACTGAGAGGACTTCTGCTGTCCTGCAAAAAAACACGTTAAAACAACAAGTTAAAACATTAAAATAAGCAAAAAAAAAATGTATATACATAATTAACATGGAAAATGATGTTTACTAATGTAATCTGATTAACCCACAGCATCCTAACATGTCAAACTTAACAACTCTCCAAGTGTCATTGTCTGTAATCCATCTTAGGCTGGTAGGTCACCATTGGCACACAGAATAGAATGCCATAGAAAAGAAAAGAAATATAAACAAAATCATTCATGTCTGTGAGGACCTGAGGAGCAAATACTGAACCTGTCTCCTGTCGGGCCTTGGGCTGGATGTACTGAAAACGTGTGGCTTCCACAAGGATGCTAAGTTTGCTGTGGCAGTGAAAGCAATTCATTTCCTTGTTCTGGCCATAGGGTAAACTCTAATAGCGAGAGAGAGAGAGATATTAAGGCACACTTTCAATAATAATAAAACAATAATAATAACTTTGCATTATTCAATGATGTGCATTATATCTTATGCAAATGAACCACGTCTTGACAGAAAATGCTTTGACCTCAATAATGACCTAAAACGCCAGATGCATTTTCCATACTTAGACGTTTAATTAAACTTTCATGTCTACGTAATATTCCTGTGTATAGTTAAAACACTGCTTAGAGGTGTATACTGTATATATGCACTAGGAATCTAGTGGCTAGGATTCTATCCGGTATTAGAAGTCTTTTAGGCAAACACAGTGTAAACTGAGGGTCCTCTTCCAACCTGAAGAGTGTCCTCTTGGTTGCAAGAGAGGCAGCCCACGATCAGCTGGCAGTCCTGCAGCACCAAGTCTACAGGCACGGCTGCGTTCAGGTCCAGATAGCCCAGCACGTCGCTGTAGTGGTGGAGCATGCTGGGTCTGAACGCAGCTCTGATTGCTGCTCCGCACTTCTCACACTGGGCCGCGCACGTCAGCTGCCCGCTCAGGGTCAGGTCAGAGGTCACCTTACACCTAGCACGCAGGGCCAAGTGTGAGTCGCTGTTCCCAGTTTCTCAAGCCCTGGCTCCAACCGCATTGTGGTGGGTTTTTTTTTTTTTTTTTTTTTTAATGAAGCCTTCCTTCAAGGTTAAAATGTCCCCCCACATAGTATGTAATACAGTTGTTTAAGGGCGTACAAGTCAATATGAAAGCTTGTAGGTGTCAAATGAACAAGGACGATCAAGACTAGCTGTTACCTGCTGCACTGCAGGGAGACAGTGATGCGTT
Source organism: Tenebrosternarchus preto (assembly GCA_025802075.1). Classification (NCBI taxonomy): domain Eukaryota; kingdom Metazoa; phylum Chordata; class Actinopteri; order Gymnotiformes; family Apteronotidae; genus Tenebrosternarchus; species Tenebrosternarchus preto. The sequence continues at coordinate 15,404,331 of JAOYMR010000026.1, forward strand.
TTGCCACCACGGTAGACGTTCCCTCTCCCAGCCTCAAACCCATGAGCTTGACCTCGGTGCCATGACGAGGTGTGCTACTTTTGATGTTCTCCACGGTTAGGCCTCCGTCCTCCCTGCCACTGCTGAGCCCGTGTGCCTCCCACTCTTCCTCTCCGCTACCTTCATCTTCCTCCTCCTCTTTTTCCTCTGACTTTGAGCCCACTACCAATGGTGAAGCTTCAGGATGGTCAGCTGAAGGCCCAAGGGTGGAGGTCTTGCACACATCTGCCTGGAGCTGCTCGTAGGGGATGAATTGTATCCCAGCTCTCTCCAGCTCAATGTCTTTTTTCAACTGGAAACAAAGGTCGGAACAGTGAGCGCATTCCATTCTGTCCAAAAGTGCCCTCTGATCGAGGACAGTATTTTCAATTATTATCTACATTTTTTATTAGTGGTATAATTTAACAAAATAGGATTTGATAGGTGCACCCAAGTAACAACAATAACAATAATAATAATTTTTAAAAACTGCATTGTAAAGTGTCTACAAGAGCATAAGGTCATGTAATTAGACATCATTATATAGAAACAGCTGCTGTGGGATAGGTTAAGCATATGTTTGTTCAAAAATGAGAAAGGATGATTAAACCTTTAACATCATTCTTTGGTTAATCTGGGCAGCGTGAACCTGAAAAGTCACTGATCCATCTGCAGATCTCACCTGCCGAGCTCCTTCAGTGAAGAGCCTCTCCATGCTGCGGTCAAGCCAACGTAGGTACGGCCGGAACAGCAGCTCCAGCCTTCCCAACAGCCGATTGGTCGCATGCTTGGCCTGCAGCCAATCCTGTGACGCCAGCTGCACATGTCTGCAGGTGCAGAAAGGCGTACACCTGGATTCCTGTTTCCATTTTAATCTGAATCTGAATTGTTATCACTTTATACTTCAGAAGGAGAACTGAAAGAGTCCTGACCTCCCCATTACTGCTGGCAAGTGTTGGTCCTCAGGCACATCTATTGTAAACACCTATAAAAAATGTTGACTTGGTTTAACAGTGTTTTGTTTCAACCAAGTAAGGAAACAAAATGAAGTAATTTCAAGCAAAGTGCATACCTCCTGAGGGTAGCTGTCAGGGAAACTGACCATGATGTCAATTTCTTTGAGGTCATATGGCTGAAATACAGACAGTGGAACACCAAATTAGAAGACAAACAAGTTTAACTGCAGAGAAGTTAGATTAGATGACATTACCATTTTACAAGATTAATTAGAGCTACTTGGCTCTAACCCAGGGGCATACATGTTCACATATGGGGAAATTCCCTAATTAAGATTGAGACATTCTTGACCGAACATGTTGACCCTTTCTACACAAGGACCATTCATTTTTCTACATTCCTATCAATTAACATAAAACATTAGTGTACTGTAATCTCAGATTTTTTTTTTTTTTAATACCCAGTCTGGATCAGTGGCTTCCACTGTGATTCGGTAGTATGTTAGCTGTCCATCCTCTCTCTCTTGCACTATGAGTTTGTCGCTGGGGAATCTCTTCATCAGCTGGCTGATCTCTGTAGCCCTGAGGGTCTTGGACGTCTCTATGGTTAAATCAGCCAGTCTGACCTGATCTGGAACTGCAGGTGGCCGGCTGACCAAAGGTTTAGCCCCAGGACTGCTTCCCTCCCTGGGTTTCGTGGGTAGCCCATCCTCCACTGGAGGAAACTGCTGGGGATGCCAGAAACGACAGCGGTCTTCCATGGCACAGAACCCTGACATGAAGTAGCGGCAGGGCCGCTGGCCTCGCACCTTCCTGACTGGAGCGGCTCGCGGAGGCAGAGGGCGCAGGTGCTCCTCTATCCCAGAACCACCACACATCCCTGACTGCAGCTGCGGGTCTGAAGAGCAGGTGTCCGCAATGCTCTCCTTATTTACAGACCCTGGTCTAGACTCTGGCCTATTCTCAAGCCCCCTCAGCGCCTCTGAGGGTACAGTCCTCTGGTGAAGGAAGCGACATCTCTTCCCAAACTGGCAACGGCGGCCCTGGGAGTAGAAGCGACACAGTGGCTGTGTGGAAGCAGCAGGTGGCTGTGAGGTCTGCCTCCCACTGTCTTCTACCAACCTCTCCTGCGACCTGCTCTCCTCTGTCTGAATCCTGTTCTCTTTTTCTGACTGTGATACAGGTACAGAGTCCACTTCTTGGTCTACATCAGATGGCTATGGAAACAATCAAAAAGTGAAGGAAAGTTGCAGTTATTTTTATTAGTAGTAGAATTAACAGTGAGGACTGCAGGCAATTTACCTTCAACTTTCATAATATTTCTAATGCATATATTACCAACAACTGACATAATATTTTAATTTCACACCTCTGCCCCAGATTGTACAGGGTTTTGGACCCATCCCTTGTAGGCTATTTAAGAATAAAAGCCTCAAAAAATAATCTACATCATTGTAGACCATATCTCAGTATTAACCTTGACTGGATCAGTCGTAATTAAAATACTGAATAAAACCAGGCATCAAGAAGTTATCCTAACAGAGGGGAAAAAGTTGGTTATGACATTTTCTTAAATAGGACGATCTGTAGCCAACTTCCAGAAACGTAAGCTCAAACATTTAAACAGAGGCAATTTAACAGTTGAATTTAATAATGTCATTTTTAGAACAAACCTATACATTTTTAGCCAACTAACTAGCTAGCTGACTTGTCGTTAGACTTCTTGTGACAGGGCTGCTGAAGTAGCTGTTAACTATCTGGGGCGAAAACATACATAAACTTACTGAGTCTAAAGTACGTAGGCGCAGCTAGCTAGCATTTAGCTAGCTACATATCTCTGCAAGAGACAGAAACCGACTAACCTGCTCGGCACTGACAGCTGGTGACTCCATAAGGTGCTGCAACTACGTTCACAATATTTATTAATAAGAGTAATTGAAAAGCTAATATATTGATCTCAACTGATTTGGAACACCACGGATAGGTACAGGTTAAGTTACTACTACTTCTTCTTCTTCTTCTTCTTCTTCTTCTTCTTCCGTTATCTACGGCAGCTAAAACTCCGCAACGCATTCTGCTGCCACCTGCCGGAGACATATATACATAACTTTATGTGGCGAGCGGCACTCCTACACCTTGAGATTCAAGCCAGTATTAGATTAAATCCGAGACTCGTTTGAATCTCTCCGCTTTTAGTCGGACCTAGGAGTGTTCGTTGTAAGCGACCACAGCAACATCAGACAAATGACAACGTATCTGCCTCCTTGCACCCTGGCTGTGGGCCGCGTTCAGTAAGCAAACGCTTTCTAACGATGCGCAATGTTTTTTTTCTGTTCAGCGGCGCGCTTGCTTGCAGGGTTCCGAAACTTACAGTTCATAGGGTTCAAATTCTAATGGGATCAAATACATTAAATTACAGTTGGCGTGTGTCTCCTGAATAGTTTTGTTCTAAATATTTTTTGTAACACCGCTTGGAATTTTGACATGTTCAAAACGTTTACATGACCATTAATGAGTTTTGTCGCTCTCTAGCCGCACGACCAACAAGTAATTTAAACGAATGCGTGGAGCATGCAGCCTTGAAACCTTCTACCAGGCACGTTCTTCTCGAGACCTGCATGTACACGTATGTAACGGAATGTAAAAGTTTTGTTTAAACATCTTCCATTCGTCTCATGTTTTGGCGTCTTAACCAATTTATTATTTACAGGGGGAAAGGTGTAAATATTTTAGAACAATGTCACTAGATATCCTTTTTTCTGAACCTCACTGGATGGTGGAACCTTTAATGATCTCAACTCTGCATCTTTGAACATTCATCATTGTATTTTTTTTTTTATATATATATTGCCAGTATTGTGTAGACACTTAAAAAAAAAATGGCCCTAGCACATTTCGGTGAGTTGATCTGGGAAAGCTACAAGCAAGACTCCATTTTGCAACCTATGTGGGACTACCTGCGGCTGCATCACTGCGACACTCTGAGGTCGCCCCTCTTCCCTGTAATTCTCTCAGTGTTGTCCTACTTCGTTCTTTGCCTACCCTACCTGCTCTGTGATGTGATGGGAAACAAGTGGCCAGCTGTCTACCGGTACAAGATTCAGCCCACCAAGATGCCCACCCACACAATGCTGCTGCGCTGCGCCACCATCACTTTGCGCAATCACGTTCTGCTGGTGTTTCCAGCTACCGTCGCCCAGTGGGCGTGGAGGCCTCCCGTTCCCTTGCCTGAGCAAGCGCCGACGTTACTGGAGCTCGTGGGTGGCGTGGCAGGAAACCTCCTGCTTTTCGACTTGCAGTATTTCATCTGGCACCTCCTGCATCACAAGGTCCGCTGGCTGTACGTCACCTTCCACGCCATCCACCATGAATATTCTGCTCCCTTTGCATTGGCAACGCAGTGCCTTGGGGGCTGGGAGCTGGTCACGGTGGGCTTCTGGACCACCCTGAACCCAGTGCTGCTGAGATGTCACCTGCTCACCTCTTGGGCCTTTATGGTAGCCCATGTCTACGTTTCGGTGGAGGACCACTGTGGGTATGACTTCCCATGGTCCACTTCTCGTCTGATTCCCTTCGGCATCTATGGGGGACCAAGCAAGCATGACGTACACCATCAGAAACCTAATACCAACTTTGCTCCCCATTTTAGCCACTGGGATAAACTGTTAGGTACACATGCTGATTTCAGTTTTGTTAAAGCTCAGTAAAGCTTTAGAATTAGTAAAGGCAGTAGTAAAGGCATGCAGAATTAAAATTGTAATTATAGTCAAAAGCCATAGGACTATAGCTTAGAGCAAGTGGTTTGTGCAGTGCTTTTTTTCAAGTAGATTTCATGAAAAAACTGTACAGCGACAATTCTTTTGTTCTTAATTACATAAGTAGTAATTATATAGAAAATAATGCCAACACTAGACAATAAGTCAAAAACTGCTACAATATAAACGTAATCATTTTTGTCATCGTAGAAACATAGATTATGTTATGCATATTTTAAGTTTAATATAAAATCTTATCTAATCTAAACATGATTTTTGAAAGGGAAATAAAATAGAAACAATGGATAATTTGATAACAGTGATACAAAATTTTGGTTAAGCAAAAATAATTTGATTTTGGTAGTTTAGTTAACATTAAAATGAAAAATGAAAGTACTAGTCAATGAACTTGATTTAATCATAAAGTGTAATCCTTTTATGTTGTGTTTCTATTTTGTGTGTTATGTGTATTAACATGTAAAAGAATGTGGAAAACTAATCATTGCAAATTATTAACAAGAAGAAACTTATGCTTTTGTGGAGCAATAATGCAGCTGTCACCCACCGTATTTATTTACCTAACTGTCTATTTATTTATGAATTGCTGGAAGTGTGAATCAATATTAAAACAAGTATTTAAAACAAATATATTAGCAGAGGTTTCTGTTGTCCGAGTTACAAAACGTGCATATGCTGTTTTTGTTTTATGAAGATTGACATATAATCTAGGTCAATATTTATTCATCATCATTAGGCTAAATAATTACAAACATGAAATCTGGAATTCTAAAGAAAAAATATGGGATTGAAATAACAAATTATAGGAGACGATTCTTCAAAAATTAAGATTTAGACACTGAGCCAAAGGTCAATTAAGTCTGGTACAGGAGTGAAGGAATTGTACTGCTGCACCAGGGACCTAAAACGTTTTATGCACTGCAAGGTTCACGTACTACAGCACTGTAATCAAGACCTCACTAGGTGGCTCCCTCAGCTGGAAATGACCTGTGGGAATTTTCCACAGGTAGGACTGCTCTACATCCTCAGGATGACTCAGACTTACAAAGCAAGTAACCAAATAAATGTCCGACCATCTCATTTTAATTAAAGGTATGATAGAGAAAAGAAGTAATTTAAGTGACAGTTGTCAGATTACACTGGTTGTGTCAAGTACAGATATTTCCCAGAGAGTCCTAAAAAACTCACCGGACTACACCCTAAAAAAAAGTGCTCTAAACACGATGGACAGACATGAGTTGCCTTTTTTTACACTGGGTTTCATTAAATCATGTAAATTTATGTACATTTACTCTTTTGCGTGTGTGATCAAAAGAGCATATTGAAGAAACTTTGATCGATTTTTCAAAACTTTTTAAGAGTTTTGAAACTACCTTGGACATACAGTCACTGACTGCTTTATGAGGTACACCTGTTACATTTAATAAGTGTACTTCAACACGTAGCCCATCATGCAGTTATATGATTGTTTTTCCACCTGTAAATAGGAAATAAAAGGTGAGAATCCTTTAATAACCATATTTTTAAAAACTTAAAAATATTTAAGAAGGGTTAAGAAGGAACAATAACAACAAGAAAAGCCACAATTCCACAGACTGAGCATATAATTCCATCACACCTTTTCACTTTAGCATTTCCATGGGGTGAGAACATGTGTAAAGACACAGGGAGAAGAAACCAGGTGTGCATCTCATGACACGTGTGAAGAGCAATTAAAAAAGCAACTGAAGCAAATGAAGGAGGTTTTATGTGCATGGGGTTTTTAGCATTCGGTTGTTTTCATATTCGTGAGTGAGCATTTGACGCCCTCTAATGACAGTTTCAAGAAAGACTGGTGCATAAAAGCATCATTTGCCCTGTATTAGCCTGGGCTCTCAGGGCTTTTGCAACATGTCTAAAACGTGCTTATACTACTAAAAGACCACACAGCTATAACGTACAATCCAGTGTTCTTGAATATAGACTATTCGTTGTGCAGACTGCTTGTGCACATGAATGTGATTGGTGACAGACCTACCACTGGAGAGTAGCATACACCTACTATAAGTAGATATAATTTTACACCCATCCCCAACAGAAGAACAGATGTGGTGTGTATGGGCTCACAGTTAAAATCCCAACCTACCATTTGTTTTTAGTTTAGGAATATGTTTTTTTTTTTTAGTAAAACTAATGGCAAATAATTACTTCCTGAAAGCTTTGCTTGAGCATGCAGTTTTCCAAACAGCCTGTGCAGACTGAGGACACGGAGTGAGTTTGACATACAAGGGATTACCAGATCTGAATGTGTTACTCCAGTCAGTCCTGTCACTCTAATATCACTCTTATCAACCTCCCAAACCACATTACAGAAAATACATATTCAGAGTGCATAATAGATAAAAGTAATGTTGATCAAATTGACTAAATTTAAAGACTGTTACCACCACCTTCCACAAATGACCCCATGTTTATGCACTGTTATGTCTGTTGCACTGAATCACTGCACT
>JAOYMR010000026.1:15422539-15442227 GCA_025802075.1 Tenebrosternarchus preto
ATCCGGTCCACACATGCAAAGAAGTCAAACCATAGATGTCCCTAAATGATAAATAATAATAATGAGAAATGACATGGAAAAAGTATTGAACTCATTAAGAAAGAGAGGTGCAAATAGCCATGGAAAGTCATGAGACCAGCTGAAATCTATCAGTAATAAGAAATCAATCCTGCCGATTAATATCAGCTGTTCAACTGATGGCCTATAAAAAGGAATGTCACCACCAAGGTGCCACACAAGAAACATCTCATGATGAGTAAAACCAGTGAGCTCTCTCAAGACCTTCTCAGCCTTATTGTTGCAAAACATATTGATTTCAGACAGGAGTGAAAAGAATTATCAGAAGGACCACTTGTGAAGAGCAGGTACTATTGTTTCAAAGAAATCAATAAGTAATGCATTCAACTGCCATGGCATGCTCACCACTCAAGACTCCATTGCTGAAGAAAATGCATGTTCAGTCTCAACAACATTTAGATGAGCCTGTGAAATACTGGGAGAATATAGTCAGTTCAGATGAGATGAAAACTTAACTCTTTGGATCCCATAATACACACCATGTTTGGAGGTCAAAAGGCACTGCATACCACCCCAAAAACACCATGCCAACAGTGAAGTTTGGAGGCGGGTGGAGGCGTGGGTTTGTTTTTCAATACAGCACTTGCTTCATATAATTGAAGGAAATAGGAATGGATAAATATACTGAGACGTTCTTGATAAAAATCTGCTGCCAACTACCAGGATGATGAAGATGAAACGTGGGTGGTCATATCAGCAAGACAAATGATCCCAAACACACAGCCAAGAAAACTCAATTGGTTTCAGAGAAAGAAAATACAGCTGCTAGAATGGCCCAGCCAGTCACCTGACCTGAAACCAAAATCTATGGAAGGAGCTAAAGCTCAGTTCGTAGAAGCCCTGGGAACCTTTAGGATTTGAAGAGTGTTTTTGTGGAAGAATGGGCCAAAATCACACATAAGTAATGCATGCATCAAGTTTCTCCATACAGGAGGTGTCTTGAAGCTGTCATCACCAACAAAGTCTTTTGTACAAAGTATAAAATATATTTCAGCAAGCACATTCAATACTTTTTCCCTGTGTAATTTCTCATTATTAAACATAATTTATGGACATCTGTTATTTGATTTCTTTGCATGTGTGGATTAGATGTGTTGCTACTGACATCTGGTGATAATTTCATGTCAATAGCACCTTTAGAAATACATTTGCTTAGAAAATTGATGACATGCTCAATATTTTACACACCACTGTAGATATAATGCATGTGTATACATACACGACACACACACATATATGGTGTATATAGTATGTCAATAGGTAAACATAAATTTTTTAAATGTTCAGTTGATTTGTTCTGGGACACTAAGCATTGTTGAATAATCCGACAGGTGAATGAGACCCACTGCTTAGTGTACAGAGTGGCGGCCAATCTAGAATGATTCATTTACACCAAGGGTAATAGCAACCTGCATACTTCTTACAGTTGGTCTAAATGTTGAGGTGTTATCTTTCACTCGGTGCAAATAGGATCTGCCAAAAAAATATGGTGAAAAGCATGTTCCATTACTAATAATGAGTAAACTTGATTATGTCAGTACAAAGTGATATTAACACTAATGCATATATCATAATTTTTTTTTAACATTTAACGTTTTAACATTTTGGGAATTTTCTAAGTTTGAATTTAAACGTTACACATACATGTAAGCTTGAATTCAAAATTCAAATTCAATATACATTGCAGGACACTTCATGAGTAGTGTAACGTAGCTTCACGGTGGTCGCAACATGTGAAACAGGATGCCGAGAGGAGACGTACAAAGAGACGTTATATTTCAAAACAGAACTACATGGCAGCAGCGAGAGTCGACAAACAACCACAAAAACAGAGGATAACACGCACGCTAAAATAGACATAGACGAGACACAGGTGACACACATCATCACAAACGGAAACAGGACAGCACACACGCCGAAGAGGGAAAAACACACCCACACATACATACATACATGACATGGGGAGTCGAGGGCGGCCACCGTGAGAAGTAGCTTTAATTGAATTAAAATGTATTTCGCAATTTGGAAACAAGGAAAAAAGCATTTTCATGTGATCATGCAAAAACTGTTCCAAAATGACCATAATTAAGATGTTATTCTGCTAATATGAATTTGCACTCAGTGACAACGCGTTAGAAAAGCAATTTTCAAATTCACAACCATGCTAGTAGAAAGATGGCAAAATTCAAATGTTACAGGGGAAAGAGCACTTCTCCACTTTGCACTAACATTATCACTACTACCGCGCTCAGTATGCGTCAAAATGACTTTGAAAATGTCAGTTGCATTTTCATTTCCATGGTCTTCCACCTCAGTCAGCCAATCAAATTCAACTAGGTAAATACATTTTAATTTAAATAAAGTGTCTGTGCAAATGAAAAACCAACGGACGTCTACCAAACTGCAAATCTAAATTGAATTATTGAATTTGAATTTTGAGCTCAAACTTGCAAGTATGAGTGCAATATTTAGGATTACCTTGCCATTTTTGTATTCTATTTTCATTTTCTTTTTGATTCTGATATAATTCCATACATGTGAGACATAAATTCATATTTGGAACCACAATTGCATAATAAACCATGGCAAATTAGGTGGAGACAGACCGAAACCAGCAGTCTAAATGAGGTGTATGAAAGCAATAATATAAAATAAAAGTATTGTGTCCCTGCCTTGTGGTTTTTGTCTGTTTGTTTTACCACCCAGCTCTGAAAACTCTATTTGAAGTTTTCACGATTGTAGTAAAGGCTGAGGAAGCAACCACACCTGGTTTCCTCCAGGCAGCAAACACATATCCTGCCCACAAGACCACTGAGCAAGCTCTCTGGCACAGCACCCAGTGCACCCATTTTACCCTTTCATGCCATCCTCTGCCCTCTCCTTCAGGTGGTGACAGTCACCAACCACACCTGCCCTCGTGTGACCCGATGACCGTATTACAATTTTTTTTTTATTACAATGTTTTTTTTTGTAGCATTACAAAACCAAAGAGCATTTTCATGACAATACCAGTAACTTATGCAATAGATGTGAGGCTATGTGTAAGACCTACATAAGTGACAGTCTGCATATTGCACTCATTAAAATAGCATACTCATCTTCTAACAATCATTTATTGGCAAAATTCCCAACTGCCTTACCTGTAGAAGAAGCTACGGGTGGTGAACGGTCACTGGTGGTTTTGGATCCACTGGAGCAGTTGGCTACCAAAAAATGTGAAAATCTGAAAAACAACGCAACGTAATAGGCTATATTTATTTAATATAAACATAGAAGTGCACACGTCTAATAAACTTACTTACATATGTAAATTCTTAAACAAAAAGTTACTGACTCGTTGTAAACTCAAGAGTGGCCTACATACTTCTTCATCACACCTCCTCCAAACCGGCTTGGCCCGTTGCTTTCTCCTGAGCGCTGCCGGTCATAGTAGTTTTCAAATGTGATAGGTGCTAAAGGAGCAGTGTGGAAAATAACACATAATTGAACTGATCGCATCTGCCTAACTCCAAAATGCTGGACACTGAAACAGAACAAAAGAGGCACACAGCCTGGATTGTATACTGTAGTAGACTGGATGAAAGCAGAGGACAATGTCCTTTGCGAAGACACTAACCAGGTGGAATATTTCCTAGCCTTTTCATTTCAACGAAGCTGTTGGTGTCTGCTGTGATGTCACATACTTCCAGAACTGTCCGCACTTCCTCATAACACTAAAAACATACAGGTCCATAAAGACCACTTCATGTTTACCTACAGAACTGTAAAACATATATGGTGTGTTTGGTTTCAGTCGCCCAAACCTGTGAATGCACAAACCTCGTCATCATTGACACACTGCACTGAGAAGTGGTTACAGTGGACCCATATAGCATTTCTCAAGATGTTGATGCGATCTCCCTCCTGCTGTTGAAAGACCTGCAAAAGCCCAGCCAGTTTACACCCAATTCTTACATCAGTTTGATCTGTGTGACAGTACATAATGACTGTTCTATGTCAGGAGATCTAAAAGCACTTTTACAGTGCATATCCCGGACATGTCATTCTTTGCTCAATTTCATATATCTCTCGTCTTCAAACACACAACTCTTAGGAATGGGCTGATAACGAGCCAATCAGATGAACTGGGTAACAAATACATTTGCTGAGAATATGGTTTTCTAGCTGGGTCTTACTTCACTGCAAATGTTCTTTTTTGCTTCTGGCTGTGTTGTACTGTGTTGTAATATACCACAGCTTTGCTCACAGCTTAACTCTTCCACCAGCAGAAGATACATGTCTCTTCTGGCCTGCTTTGCTAACAGTTAGATTTTTCCACCGGCAGAGGACACATGATTCAGCTGGTTTGCTTTGCTCACAGCTTAACTCTTCCACCAGCAGAGGACACGTCTCAGCTGGCCTGCTTGGGCTCACTGCCCCACCTCTTTTTTAAATCAAGACATTCCAAACACATTTCCAGACTTTCTAAACCTATTTAATGAAAGTGTACAAGGTCATGCCTGTTTGCCTTCATGCTCTCTGTGGGACCCAACCATGATTTATGCAATGAGGGATTTGTTTTTAAAGATCACAGTTGTCTTTTTGCAATGCAGGTGTCTGCAAATGTGTTCTTCCAGAGATGAAAATCAAATAGCTCATCACTGAACTGATTAACTGTCAAATAGCGGTGGTATTGCATAAAAGGATTGAGGTGTAATATTCAGTGAAAAAAGTGATTTTTAAAACAAATGATTTTTTAAAGTTTGTTTTTGTTTTTCAGATGCTTTATGAAAGCATAATTGCAAATTAACATGTCCTGAAGCAGCTCACCAAACAAGACATTTAATGTACAGAGAATGATGATTTAGCAAAAGTACATATAAAATATCACAGATTAGTTACCTGTTTAGCATATGAGGCAAAACATTTAATGAGTTTCCATTTTTCTTTCTCTGCTTCTTTTAAAGAAGTAGAGAGCTAAGGAGAGACCTGTTCCTTGTGGTTTAGTGATGCTGATAGACTTGTCTTAAATCTCGTTAGCTTCTCGGTGAATGAAAATGTGGAGAACGTCTTACACTACCTCACATGTGCTCTCGTGGGTAGTCTCCCATTCCTGTCGAACCTTGTCTAGCTGATCGATGTTTGACATGTACTGTTTCTCTGAACAAAGCAGATGACACTTTACATGAATGTAGGCACTGGTGTGTACATTGATGCGTTACACTAAATTTAGTTTAATTTCCAGGAACTCATAACATGTCAGTGTGTTCTTGCTGGATTTTACTTCCTCTCCTTTTTGCCCATCATGCCTGTAATGTTTACAGCACATGAGGAGAAGGTTCTGTGAACAGCATTTTCTTTCAGATCTTTCTTATGTCACACCAATTCAGAAAAGCATCAGTCAACTCAGGAAAGTATTTCAATTTGTCTGAAACGCAAACGACAGCAATGCTCTCACCTGCCTCTTCTGCAGCTTCTCTGCACTGTTTGGCTTTGGTTTGTATCTGTGAAAGGTCCATAACAGTTCTTATGAAAAACACACTCCACTTGACTACATTTGCCTACAGTTTCAAAAGCAAATGCAAGCTGGATAGGAACAATGCATTCGTTATGTTTAGATCTGCAAAAAGACCATTTTTATTCTCTTATTTTTTTTATTATTAAATGTCCCTTTGCTTTTCATCATAACAGACATTTACAGATGCCTAAGGAAAGACTTTCTCTTTACACAGGATCTGACCAGTTTAGGCATGATGCAAAGCTTGTTTGTACTTAAAAACACGGGGTTTCTAAACTGCTGCAAGACAGTCTGCTGCAAGATAAATATATGTAGCAGATGCTTGGGGTTAAATTTCGTAAACTTCTGGAATGCTGTAGAGAAACAGGGGATTATAGCAGAGCCCGTAGTTAAATACTTTTCACCTTTTCGGCCTGTTTGGGGGTTGAGGTTGGGGAATTGTTGATCTTTTCAGCAGTCTGCTCAGCTTCATCTGCTTCTCTGCACCTCTGCTCATAGGACTTTTTTGACTATAAGAAAATACAGATAAAAACACAAATACAGACAGATAAACCACGGTCAACCACAGATGGTTAAGGACTCGTTTGCAGTGTAGTATATAATTGATGGTATTTGGATGTTATTTTGGATGGGCCATCTTCCTCTATGGGCCATCAGGCTGTTACAACCGATCCAGAACACAGCAGCACGACTAGTCTACAACCTTCCAAAGTTCACACGTCACCCCATTGCTGAGTTCCCTTCATTGGCTTTCCTGTAGCTGCCAGCATCAAATTTAAAACCTTTTGGCTTACAAAGCCAAAAATGGACTAGCTCCTTTCTACATGATGAGAATGGTCAAAGTACCTCGAGTACTTTGAACGTCAACTACAGTGCGGCTTGAAACACCACGCTTCAAGTACAATGGCAGACAAGCTTCCAGACTTTTTTTCTGTCCTGTCTCCAAGATGGTGGAATGAACTTCCACTGACTGTCCAGCATGCAAAATCCCTGCAGTCTTCAAACACAGACTAAAGACTCATCTATTTGTAGAGTATCTCAACAGCCATTGATGCTGCACTTTCATTGCTCTTATCAACGCTGAGTAACTTAAATTCTAGTACCTATTTGTTACTATATTTATCATTGTTTAATAAAACTCATATCAGGACTAACACGATTCTTGTATACTAGCAGTGATCTAGTTCAAACGTCTACTGAACTAACTTACTAGGACGGGTAGGATGCATTCTATGAGTCTACAATGAAGCACTGTTTGTACGTCGCTCTGGATAAGAGCTTCTGCTAAATGTCATAAATGTAAATGTAAATAGCAACACACAATAGCAGCTTCTTTTGGGGAAATTGCAACATGTGAGGAATAAGGAAACCTTGTGAAACACAGCATGTGTTTGTAAGTGTGTGTGTGTGTGTGTGTGTGTGTGTTTGTGTTTCAGGTATATTAGTCAAGCAGAGAAGAGTGACTTCCTGAAGAAGAGCAAAACCCCCACTATTCACACACATTTATATTTTGAGTCTTGCATGGAAATATTGCACCCCAGTTTAAATCAATCTTCAGTGCTCCTTCCGTTTCCTGTGCTGTTGCTCTCTCATTCTCACACCATCAAATTTCAACCAGCATTTCCTTGCGCTCATAACAACCAAAATCAACGGCATGTATCTTTACATGTAAAACACAGAGGCCATTGGAAACACAGGACAAAAAAAAAACTCTTATTTAGAAGAGGAAATACTTTTACCATTTTTTTTCAGTTAACACACAATTCATAACTGCAAAAAAGTGTGGGAGATAAATATGGACTTACCTCTATGGTTTTTTTGTACAAAGAAACTTTGGACTTTTGAACTTTTTCCATAATTCCTTCAAACTGCCACAAGACAACAACAACAACAAAAAATATAAATATAATTGTATTATACCAATGTTATTAGCAGTTATTGAACCATTAGTAACATATTTTCTCTTTAAATAAGCACAGATACTGAGAGGAACTAGATGCTTTTTTTCCATTTTAGGTTAGTGTTGACACACTAGAGCTCCAAAAACATTTCATGCTCTACCAAGAACTACCGGGGGGAGTAAAAAGAGACACTAGAGGCTCCTAAAGCTTTAAATAAAAATATCTCTCTGTGTGGTAAAACAACCCACCATACCCAAAGTAGAAATAACTGTTGTATAACTGGAGTATAGCGTTTGTATTGCATATTGACATACTACAAGTACCTTTTTACGCTGTTCTTTCTGACGCTCTCTGAACTGCTCCATCCGTTTCACCTCTTCTTTTAACATCCCAGAGAGTTGAACATGCAAATTTCCAATGTTCTCAATTTCTGATAAGAATAACAATTCGGTATCAGCAAAGAAACTAAAATCAAAAATAAAACCAAGCTGAATGCCCTCACAATAAATATCATTCTACCACTCACGTGCTTTAAGCTGGTCAAACGATGCTCTTAAAGTACTATGGGTAGAATTGAAAATAAAAAAGGTATTACTTATGTAAACACATGTAGCTCATCCAAATTTTTTTTTTATTTGCACACTATCAGGTCTCAATAAGCAATGGAGAGCTATTTATAGTATTATTAACTTCAACTGACTCTCTGTACACTTACCCTGTTTCACTTTGGCCTCCAGCCTTTCGTGCAATAGTAATCAACTCCTTTCCGTACTTTTCTTCTGCCACTGCCCTAGGATGTGTGAAAGTCACCTTTGACCAAACAACTTGCCAGTGGGTACAGAATATATTTTTTAAGTCAAAGGAATTAATGAGTCATCACCTCATTTTCAAAAGCTCCTCCATGTCCTTGCAAGCTCGCCGGCCGTCATAAAGTCTCTGAGTAAGAGTTTCATAGCCAGCATTGCTGGTGAATTCTGTGCTCTAGCACCAAGAGAGAAACACGTGTTCACTAACAATCTCTAGATCATATAACTGTGAACTGTGAAATGTGCCTTTCCCTTAGCAGAGAATTAATGTCCAGATGAGATTTCAGAGACACATTAAAATGCTACATCATGCCAACATGATTATCACTAGAAATACTTTATTTTGTACCAAATCACAAGATTATTTTTCCATACTTCATGTGTCATGAAGTTACTCATCCTGGAGTCAACAGGGAACCATACGTTTTCAAACGGGGACTAGACAATTATTCATGTCTTGTAGTATCTGAATCGCACATCAATTTTTTCGCATAAATGATTGTGACTGTGTTTTTGCATGTATCTTGCATATCAGAGACAGATCAGAAGCACAACTAACAACGCACTTTTACCACGCACTCTTCTGATACAATTGTTGAAACATGCTCATCAAGCAGGATCTATGATGCAATTTAACTAGGTCACATTTTTTAAAAAATCTGCTTTTTTAATCACACCACAAAGGCCACAGAAGCGTGACAGAAGTTCACTACAACAGTACGAACACATAACTTGAAAGCTTTCCATTTCTGCCCTCAAAACCCCCAGCCTTCAACTGCTAGTTAATGTGAAGCATGATTTTCTATTTCTTTTCTATGAAGGAAAAAAATGATTACCTGTCTATGAGTGTTCCATTTGATTGTGTTGAAATTAATAATGGCCATCAAAGGAAACACTTAGCTTACAAAAACCCAAAATGTCTTGCAGATAGTTTTCTTTGAATTTAATAACATAATGTGTTAAAAGTAAATTAAAGTCACTCAGAACAAGTATCAAAACTCAGTTATGCAATTTGATGAACACATAAAACGCAGTTGCGGTGAGTTGTTGCCAAAATGTGTGATCACTAAATAATAAAGCTTTATAAACGCTGATTATAAGTCACTCAAATGTGCAGTGAGGATCACACCAGCTCACTTACCCAAAAAGCATCTTTGAATTGTAATGGTGTCATCTTGGGCAAGTTTCAGGATATTTTTTTTACGCCAACACTAAAAGGAATATACACATCCGCAACCGGTCCTGCATTACTTAAAAATCTTACAGTAAAAATTCAGCTACGAACACACAGGACAAGCCATAAACCTCACAGCAGCACATTTGTGGTGACTATGCTTGACTGAAATAAGGAAGAGCTTTTGTATGATGTCACTAACCACAGAGAGGCTGGTTGACAGATAACAGCCTGCTTCAGTCATTTGAATGCTGGATAGGGCAAGCCTGAAATAGTAGGGCTTTTATAGCTTTTTTTTTATTGTTGTATCAGTGAGTTGTACTGGGATTGCTGGGTAATAGCATAGGCTGTATATAATTCAGAGGTTTTTCAAATATATAAACACTCGGAAGCCAGAGAGCTAAGCAGCCATAAACCACAATTAAGGTCATCAACAGGTACATCAATGGGCAACATCTTAGCTGCTACCAAATGCAAGCGGTCAAACCAGGCCTACGTAAACGTGTGTAAAGTTGTGAAACAGACTACTGAAGAGTTTTTTGAGACATGCACCTCCCATTTTTAAGGACTCATGAAGATTCCAGTTGTTCTGTTTCAGCTGTAAGAACCAGCAGTATGTGGAGTCTTCCTGCAGGCTTCCCACTCTGCAGATGGTTGTCCAGGATGCGATTCAGTCATGGTGATTAGTTTTAATGAAACTGAAGCTTTAGCCCAAACCTCACTTGCCCCACATAAAGACTGCAACTCAACAATACAAAATGAAACAAAACAAAACTACAGTATGTCTATTTATGCATTTTCTTCTTTTTAAAAGCAGCAGTCCAGCATTTTCTTGGTCTTGGATGACCCATGATGCAATACAACAATACTAATCATAACATTAACAATTTAGTGAGGATAATCTACCAACCCAGTATAAAAATAAGACTTTTAAAAACATTCTATTAAACCCCTAGTTACCACTGACAGGTCAAAACACGATTCATTCAGTAATAGTGTACAGTCAGGCTCTTCAAAATCTTCAGAGACTGGCAAGTAGACAAAAAAAAACAACATAGGAACATAATTTCACTGTGAATACTGAGAAAGAGGAACTGGGTATTGTGAAGCATGGTGCACCACAAGAAACTGAAATACAGGGTCATGTATGGAACTATTCATGAAGCAGGAGATCTGAACTACTTCTGTTAACTACTACATCATAATGAAAATGGTGGTTATGGTGCAAAAATGTTTTTGCCATTTTAACATTTTCCTGGTGTTGTTACCAATAAGATAAAAGTTTTGAATGTCAGCTAACTCCAACCACCTGTGTTTTGTTGAGAAAAAAAATAGAAAAATTATTATATTAGATGTCCACTTTAGAGACTGGGTTTGAAAAGATACACTCTGTGGTAGAAAAAGTGTGCTCTGGGCTTGTGTTACTGAGAAACTCTTTAGCATTAATGGTAAAATATCCACTGCCAGCATCTGGAGGTGTAAACTCCAGACATAGAAAGCTGACAAATGTCACACACATCCCATGTTGTTTAGAGGTACTTCTTTCAATTAACAGAGAGCCACTTTCATGCATTTGCGGAAGATAAACAGCTTTCTTCAGGGAGCAAAATACAGGTGCCATGTACCATCCACACCTTAAACAACTGACACAGTGCAATAACACTTTGAAATACCTTTTAAACAATTATATTTAGTGTAGTACATTACTTGCAGTCCTTCTAAATATATTTTATTATAATTCATCATGTGACACGTGAAGTTGTCTACCATAGTCCGTCACTTCACTGTTCATAAAAATGTCCTGGTTCTTCAAAATCTCCATTTCTGAGAGCTTCTCATCCCCATCTTGGTCCATTACTTTGATTAGATAAACAGCCTATTTAGGAGAATGGAAAATATTGTCTGTCTATTAGAAACATTTGATAAAAAAAGTGAAAAACATTCAACTATTAATGGGTTGCTTCTTGTATCCTGACCTCTTCTCGTGCTGAGCCATAGCTGTTCGGAGCAATCCAACGCAACTGCTCATCCCGGTTCAGCTTCCCATCCTTGTCCTGGTCATATAGGTCTTTAAAGCGAACCGTCTCCTCAATCTCCCACTGTGAGGGCTCGTCACCTTCTTTGAACCAAGACAAACAAATCCATGCAAGAACACCATTTCTAGATACTGACACACCACACAGACAGCAGCGGCTACAGCACTGCTATGAACCAACATCAATTTAATAAAAATCAATGCATTATTTATGACCCTTGATGATTTCTTTTGTTACTAACACAAACTAAATCCTACATTTAGTTGCAAAAGGTCTAAAAGGGGCTGCTTCACTGAACTTAGTCTTTACCATTTGCTCGGAGATCTCCTATGAACTCGTTCAGACTGATAAAGCCATCTTTGTCCAGGTCGTACTCATTCAACACATCTTCAATCGCAAAGTCCTGAGGTGAGAATGGCACACAACCAGATGTTTCGGCATGAGATAAACAATGTCATCAAGCAACTTACATATCACCATACATCATTCAGCTCAAGAGCAAATTATTAGCAAATTATTTACAGTGGAGTGCAGTGACAAGGAGCTTACAGCCATGTGGTCTACTTCAGAAGGGTGTGTAAATGCAAGAAACTCTGTTAAGTTCAAGCCTGGGGTGCCATCCACATCAGCAAAGTCAAATCGCCTTTTCTCTTTCAAATGAAGCTGTGAATGGAAGAGTTGGTTGAAATAAAATGACTATCAAATCATTAAAATAATGTAAATATTAAATTATTCAGGGCTCTGTAATATGTGGGTCTCTAATACAAATCTGAGAGATTCTTCTTCCGGGTCCTCAAGAACAGCCTTTTCATCCACTTCAACAATGTGGCCATGCATCACCATGTTGTATTCATCCCAAGATACCAGACCATCAGCACTTGTGTCAAAGCCTGGGAAACGTTCCTCTGCATCATCCATTGCATACCTCCTATACACTTTCTGTATCCATAACGTGATCTCCTCTGCCAAAGTAACAGCAAGTGGACTGTAGCATCTTGAAAATACTAAATTTGCTCATTTTGTAGCCTCATGAAATTTCTACATCACACTCTTCACTTTAACAATACACTGAACTTTCACATCTGAAATCAACTTGATTTCTTCTCACCTGGAGTCAGGTACTTGTCTGAGTCAGTGTCAATTCTCTTAACTATCTCCACCATTTTATTCCTCTGCTCAGATGGGCTCAGTTTCTTTATTTCATCCTTATCCTAAATGGCAGATAGAGGCAGAAACAGTGTTATGGAAACCTACAAATAAAGAATACTCTGAATATGTCAGTATAACCATATACAGCAAACCATGCATTTTTGGTAGTACTGTATATGGAAATCAGCAGCTTGGCTATTGTTGTACCCTGTGCGTGTTGTATTTTTCTGACATCTTGTCACTTTTGAAAGGTGTAAAGGATGTTCACCATGCAAGTGAAAGGAGATGCAGGCTGCAACTAACGTAATCGAAAGCTTTGCAAGTGCAGCTAATGCATAAACTGAATGAGCCCAGAATGAAAACATTGCACCCAAAGTCCGAGATGCATCGTCTGTTCGTACCTCAGAGCCAAAAAAAGCATTTGCGTTATGTTCGTGATTATGTCCTGTGTGGTGGTCCGCCCGGACCGTATTGTGGCCAGTCTCTCTCGATGCCCAGCACAATACAAGACATAAAATTGCGACTTCTAATTTCATACTCACAATCTGCCAGGGGAAAACAAACACGATTTCCCAGTCTGTTGATGGCATAAATATGCATGGAAAAGTAAGGGAATGACAAACTATACGTGCATTTAACACAGGGTTAGCTTGCATGTAAAATCTGTGACGGCTATAGCCAGGTCAAACATCACTAAACACCTGATTAGATAAATTAAACTACATTGGCTGGCTAGCTGCGATATATTAGCAAGCTACTAAAGCTGCATTACCATGGAGTCTCCTCTGGAACGGTAGGCTAGAGAGCGAGCTAGCTATCTAGATATTAGCTAGCTATAAGCACCAGTTGAAAAGTTTCCGATTGTTTCCAACTTTCGGCATGAACGAATATAACGTTTATAAAATGAAAACTTTGTTAATGTCACACAATGTTCACATAAAAAACGTTTAATACGATTTACAAATAGTAAATAGTTTAAGAATCGATAAAAAAACTCTAAGTATCATACACAAAAACAAGATTAGCTAGCTAGGTAGCTACTATCTTGATTTGGTTCAATGAGTACCTCGGTAACTTAAGGGGCTTTACTGCCCCCAGCTGGCTTGGAGTTTACAACAACACTTTTGTGTATCACGGCCACCGTACTTTTGTCCCATTGGCGTGATGACTTTACTACTACACTGCATAGATTAGTTGTGCACCTGAACGAATACATTAGGTTCAAACCGTCTTCTAACCCGTATTTTTGTGGGTAAAAACAGTAGTTCGCATTTTACTTCGTGCTGCCACATAGAATTAGACATCAGCGCCGTTATACTCTTTCATGACACAGGCACATTCACGAACAGAATGTATTTTGCATATCGCTCAGCAGCCAGAGAATAAATATCTTATGGACCTAGAGGACTCAAACAGTAGTGCAAACATGGCAGTTCCGATGTGTAATAGTTTACCGAAAAAAACAGAAGTGTGCAAATTAAGTACATGGAGATGTTCTGCAGGACTGACAGCTCAACGTAACGTGTGTATATCATACTTAGTAGCATAGAGACCCTTGACTATTATGCAGGTAGTGTTGACAGATTTTATGACAGCTGTGTGTAACTGAACGAGCAGCTTTTGAGTCAGGCGACTTTTCCGCTGTCACGTACAGGACGCACAATCTCTGCTTCTTCTGCAAGTGAATATCCCACTTCAAATCCCTGGAAGATGCAGTTCCGAAGAACCTGAACGTTTCCAAGACCATTAACGTACTGAAAAGAACTTTTTTTTTTTTTTTACAATAAACTGACGTTCATTCTTTCTAAATATGAGCCTAAAGTGAAGTGAAGAAGAAACTATAAAATTAAATCCAGGTTACAATTATTAAACACCGGTAATACTGTGTCGCATGAAGTCGCTGTTGCACAGTTATAGTTGATCTCCCACTCGAACAGGAACTGACGTCGTATCAACGACTAAACTACATGAGCAAATTTTCCAGCCGTAGGAAGATGTCCAGCTTGAAATATCGGGTAGTTTGAAGGTGGGATTTACTGATTATTCACTAATATTGTTTCTAAAGTAAAGACGTCTTGTCATTTTTGTTTGCATGCTCATCATAAGTTTCAGGCGTTTTTCTAAGTATATGTACTAACAGTTTGCTTGTCGTGTTCTTACTTGGTCGGTGAGTTGAGGAACCTTGATGTTTCCAAACATTGTACAAATATCGCGTAAAGTTTGTCCAGAACTTATTTTCGAGGAATTGATTGTTTTTACATTTTTCTGTTGTTTTATGCTATCTCAAGTAGCGACAAATATGAAACATTATTTTCTGACATTGCATTTATTAAATGTTTACTTCAAATCGCAATGTCCATTGCTCTGATAAGCATTTTACCTGTTCATATTTAGTAAGTTAGCTAACTGGCTAGCTACTTGGCTAACTAGCTTGATAGCTAGCTATTGGCTTATTTGCTTGCTGATTATATTGGTTTCTAAAAAAAAAACTTTCGTGCTAAAGACCTAGCTAGATAAAACTTTCTTTTATTTTCCTTTTACCACTCTGTATACTAGACGTTACGTGTGTATGATTTTAAAGTCTATGTGGTTCTTCAGATAACGGATTAGATTTAGGCTGTGAAGTATTTTTGCTTAATTTGGTAGCTAGCTACTTGGTATCCTGGTGAGGTAATGGATGACGATGCCATGCAGGTGGACGTAACTACAGTGACGAACTTGTCGCTTATGATGGATGTGACACTTTAAAGTGACTAAACTTACAAGTGGGCTAGTTAGTCAGCAGTGTTTTTGGTCGAAAGGATAAGCTTTCTTATATTGCTAATGATATTTAAAAAGGGAAATATTTATGCATTAGTTTTTGTTTTAAATTGTACATTTGAAAGTTCTAAGGACACCGTTGTATTTTGTTGTAAGAAAGTAAAATTAAGTATTATTCCTATTATATCTATACTCAGAATTATATTATCAATGCAATATTATATGCGAATAATAAACAGAAAGAAAAAGATAAACATTATTTGAGTATTTAATAGGTGTCACATTTTCACACGCTTGAAATACCATCTATCTGTTGAAAAGTGCTGATTCAAGTATCTGAATATAGGAAGAGCAGGTCTCTGGCATAGTTCTGCATGAGGGATTTGGAACAGCCTGGTACGTGTGTCAACTCGGTGGAATCCCAGTTTCTAGGAAGCTGGGTTGAAAACTATTTTAGATGCTCACTTTGCTTTATAACCTATATACCATTGTTGGATCACTGTGGTGACAGGTTGTAGTAAAATTGTGTGGCTCATTATGTACTATGACCATTTATCAGAAAAAACAAGGGACCATTAACATGCATGTACTATTGCTCATTGCTTGGAATGCACATGATGTATAGGAGCTACCTAGAGTCTGGATTAAGGCTTGTATGTGTCCTGGATCTTTTGCACTGTGGTGTTTTTCCCAGCTCACAAGCATTTGGCTGGTGGTTACAAATGTAATAAAAGAAAATGGTCTCTTTAAATTAAGGTTTTTTTTGTTTATTTATTTATTATTTTTTAAGTGTGCTTCTTGGATGACTTTGGATGGGTGTTGGAAGTAAACCATGTTGCGTGTGTTTGTCTGTCTTCATGGATGGGTTAAAACAGGAGAGAACTTAATTTCTAACCTGAGCGCAGCGAAGGACAGTTGCTGCATTAACCATTTTTTTTGAAAAGCATGACCTGGTTGTTCAGTCTCATCATAAAGATGACTCGCGTACTTTGAACAGCTTTGTAGTATCTTGTTAACTTGTTTTATCTGGTAAAGAGGCAATAACCTTTTGCTGTTTTCATTTTCAAGCAACACATTAGTTCATAGACTGAAAACAAATACTTGTGCATTTTTGTCAACAAAATATACTCTGTAAAAATATGGACACATTTGTTATTCTGGGACAGCATTGTTATAGCCTAAAGGCTTCAGATGACCTTGATGGTATGTTATAGTATATGCTAATATCTCTGTTAAATGTTGTGCCAGATCTTCACCTCTGTGCTAAGACAGCTTCCTGCAACACAGCACTGATCAGCAAATATTTGCTTGGGTCTGATGTAAGGCTGGTCTTCATAGAAGATTTAGTGTCTTTGTTCACTGTAAATTACCTACTTGTTTTTTTCTTTAGTATCATACTTGTCTGTACTGAAAAACAACACTTCAGTTTTGCATGCTTTGATTTCTGATTAAATCATGAGCTTGGTTTCTCTAAGCTAATGGTGAAAAATTCATGATATTGTTTATCCTAAATGGTAAAATGCTTTACCTTCAAATGTCATCAATTGTGTTAAAATTACATTATCACTTTATCATCCGTATTTTTTTCTGCATTCATGATACTCCACAGATAACTACTGACCTTATAATGGTTAAATTCAAGGCTAGATTTATTGGATCGTAAATTAAATTGGGATATCTTCCAAAATGTTGCTTTAATACTATGGGTTAGGCTACTTGTGAAGTAATTTATTCCTTTTGTAGTCGATTGTATTTGCTGTTACTCGTACAGTATTGTTAATTCCACTGTCACTTGAATTTCAAAATTCATCATAAAATACAGTGTCATTGTTAACTAGCATTTTTATTTATGAGTTTGCTTATATAAGAGTTCAGGTTTGCAGTCAGATGTGGATCTGGGGCTAAGCTCTTGATGGAGATGAGATGTAGCAATACTGGAAAACCTTAAAGCCTTGCAGCCTTCCAAAAGCTTACAATTATGGCTTATATAACCTAATGGATGAGAGCTGCCTATTGACAATTTGTTTCAATTTCACTCTAGTGCACATTGAATGTTGCCAAACTAATTTTATTTAAGAAATCCTGAGTTGAATTTGTCATTGGCAGCCTTTTCTGGCAATTGTTTCATCTTTAAATGCAGTCCAGTATCTTTAAGACTTTGGTAAATATGAGTCTGATTGCACAATCCTCTGCCATATGGCTATAGCATGGCTACAGGTTCTAACCCTACAAAGGTTAGATGACCAGATTACTACAGAGGTTAGATGACTAGATTTGTTGACGCTGAACCTCAACACTGAATCTCAGTTGCCTCTAAAATACCCTTTTTGGTATGCACCAATTATTGTTGAATCACGTGTTGAATGTCTTTATCGCTCTCTTTCCCCTTCTTTTCTTCTCTCTCTCTATGATGGTAGACACCTGTTCCTGTTGGGACCCTTCTGCATCATTGTTGACGGTCCTCCTTGTACATGGCAAGTCCAAGCTGACACCATGGCCCAGATATCCAGTGGCAGTGGGTATAAGCTGGATATGCCAGCCTCTCCACTAGTGGCTCGATCCAAGGGAGCGGTGGGCAAAGAAGAGGCTTTGCGTATGGAGGCAGAAGCTTTGGCTAAATTGCAGCGTGAAAAGCGACCCACACTTCCAGCCCCTGCCTCCTCCATAAAAGCACTTTCTAATGCAGGACCAGCCTCCACCAGCCGGCCGGAGAAAGACCTCATCGTCTTCCCTGAATCGGAAGCCAAGAAGGCGGCAGAGAAGGACACATTTGCAGACATTGATGTAGAGAAGCTGACCAAGGAGGAACTGGAGAAACTGCTTCTGGATGACAACTTTGGAGCCAACAAAATGAGCAGGCCCTCATCTCTATTAGGCTGCAACCTCAGTGCATCATACCCAGGAGGACATGCGTTCAGCTCAACTCCTTTTCTTTGGACCCCTACGCTCTCCACACCATCAGGTTCTGGTCTGCCTACCCCAACACATCAGCAACCCTCTGTTTTTCCTTCAGCACCCTTTTCCAAACCTCCATGTTCATTCCAGAATGGCTTTTCCCCAGCTATGCCACCTTTTGTCACTCTCCATACCCACCAGACCCCCTTCATCCCTTTTACACCTATCCAGCCGGGTGGTCCTCTGGTTTTCCAACAGCCGGCAGTCACCCCTGAAATGGCTAAGCTGTTTGACAAGATCGCCAGCACTTCGGAATATTTGAGGAATGGCAGGTCTTCCAGCATGGATACAGATTCCATCAGCGTCAAGTCCTTGGAGCCTGTCCCCCAGATCCCAGAGCCCCCCAGCATGAGTCGCTTTGATTGGCTGGATTTGGACCCTCTCAGTAAGCGTCGAGTGGAGGTGGAAGGTGCACAGAGTGCACTCAGTGGGACTCTAATGGAGGAGTCTGCCCATGCAGGGGACCCCTGGGATGCAGTGCTACGAGATGAGACTGAGGTTGCTGGCAGAAGCAGTCCTCAAGTGCAGGAGAAAGACCATGTTGGGAGTGCTGTAAATGCTCAGCCCAGGAGGGCATCCACGGGGATGGCGGTGACCAGGAGCTACTCAATCAACATCCCTGAAACCTCCTCCCAGCACAGCCAGAGTAAACAGGTATGAGAACCAGTCTTCCTGCAGAGTCAACAGTAACAGCTTCATCTCAGCTACACCCAACAGCTGTGATGTTCTTCATGATTAAACATTCTCTCTCCTGTTCTATTGGTTAAATATCAGTGCTCAATAAATTAGTTAAATGATTATTAACAACATTCACAATAATTACGTCTTCCACCAGGCGGTATTTCTGCCTAGCAAACTTTTGTTGCTAAGCAACGTGATGGCAAAGATTAGCATATGCAATGGTGAATCACATTAATACAGAATCCAGTCTTTGTGAGGTGGTCATAGGTATGTGTATCAAGGATTTTAAAGTGGCTTTCAATACTGCTTGGCCGATGAGAATTTACGTCTGGAACAGTCTATTTTATGAAGTTAAATTGAATCATTGTCAGAGAAGAAGCATGCTTTTTGGAAGTTAAAAGAAAACATTTTAAAGTACTCTGAATGCAAAAATAAAAGTACCTCTGGGGTAGAATGCTGAATTATCTTTCAAAGGCCAGTTTTCCAGACCAAGATTAAGCGTAAGCATGTAGGTAGTTTAGACGTACCTAGACTACCTAGTACTACCTAGACGTACGCGTCTAGGTAGTTATACCTGTTCAGTAAAATTGAAGAGAGCTTGCCTGCTATACCACTCAAGCACATCTATACACAGTGCACAAGCAGGGAGAA
>JAOYMR010000026.1:15458240-15473652 GCA_025802075.1 Tenebrosternarchus preto
TTTTTAGAGAGGTAATTTTGCATATCTTGGCCTTAACCATTATAACTTCTTATTGTGAAATCTAAGATATTTTTATGCTTTAAAGGTTTCAGCCCTAATAAAAGACTTTGATATATTTTTTACAAGGCTCTTGTGGTAAAAATATAGATTTTGTTTGGGTACCTTTTTTGGGTATGTTTTTGTTTTTTTTTTTTTAAACTTCAGTATTGATTCACTCACATTGACAAGGCGGCCAATGTGATGCCTTGCTAAGAAAAAACAAGCCAAAAAACAAACTTCATTCCAAACCTTGCAGACTGACTGCAAGGAACCAGAAAGCAGAGCCCCACCCTGGTGCTGGCCTGCTTAGTTATCTCCTGTCAACAGTGGCACATATCTGCTATGGCTGAAATAGACTCACTGATTTCCATTCCATGCTACAGAGCAGGACAGAGGCGTGGCACATCTGGCTGATGTGCAGGGTCATAGGGTCATAGGGTGACACCGTTTGATGCTAGAGTCTCCAGAACTCTAAATTAAAGGCCATAAGACTTTCTCCATGTGGCTTTATCCAAGGGGGACTAAATATAGAGGAACATTTTCATAAGCCATATCAAGAGATCCAAGCATATGTGCTTCTCATCACAATGTCATGTATGCCATTAAGCATGTTTCGGTTTAAGGAAAGCTTTGCCAAGGTACAGAGGTCATGGTGTGTGTGGTGTGAAATCTGTGCCATGTGTTCCTGGTGTTTGTACTAGCTGGATAGCATGCAGTGTTTTCGGGTTTTGTGCAGGCTCGTTTATGTTTGACTAATGCCCATGTTTTTGTCAGTTGGGCACTACGTTATGAGCCACTAGAAGTTTCTAGATGATGTGCAGATGCGTAATTTGTCCCTTTCCTCTTCCGGTAGTTACGAAAAATACTACCTGATGTGTGCCCTGACGCACAACGGCCGTAACCTCTTCAAGCCCGTCCAATCCAAGAAAGTCGGAACCTACAAGAGCTTCTTCTACCACATCAAATGGGACGAACTGTAAGTGATCCCTATGAAACTGACCAGCGCAAACCAAAATGGAAAGATTTATGGAACTGGACGAAACTGTAATATACATGTACCCACACGATTGCAACTTTTCCTAACCGTTCTGCTCTTGATGGGCCGTCATTCCTTTTCATTTAGGATAAACTTCCCCATCTCCGTGGCCCTGTTACCCCTGGAGACTATGTTGAGTCTCTCTCTTTATGGCATTCTTAACCAAAATGCCAGCAACTCGCCTGATACCAACAGGCAGCGCAAAGGACCAGAGATTCTGGGCAAGGTCACCATGCCTCTGTTTGACTTCCAGCGGTAAGGCATGAAGCATCTCATACAGAACGTTTTCAAAACACACCGCCCACTTCCATCCCTTGTGTTAACATTGTCGACAGGCTTAGAATGCTGTCAGGCACCTAAACTGCAGATGTTGGTATGTTTCAGAGTGCTGTCTCAAGGAACCAAGCTACTGGGTATGTGTATGTCTCATCAGACACCACCACCAGCAGGTGGAGGGAAGAAAAAGAGCCAGATGGAGAGAATCATACTGCAGGTGGACCATGACACATTCGTCTAAACACGCACACAGACACACACATGCGCACGCACGCTTCAATGGTGGCCTTCACTGAACTTCCACATGACCCCTCACAGGTAGACTTCCCTACTCCAGCAGTGGACGTGCTCTACGTAGATCCCCAGGAAGCCAGCTGTCTCGAGCCGCAGTCTCTAGAGACGCTTGATCCAGACATCCAGAAAAAGCTCGAGAAGTTTTGTGGCCGGGCGTCTGCTTTCGGGTACGCATACAACAGCAACAGGCCACGCCGAGTCCCCCTGAAGTTGAGCTTGAGATGAAAAATGACTTGCACGAGTTGCTGTAAAATACCGTCTGAAAGCACATGTAATTAAAGTGGTTCGATTTAGTTAGAAAGGGATGGCACACCCTCCTTCTTTCCTCACTCATTAAATGCCTTGAAGGAAAATAAAATGGAGCATAAACACCTTCCAGTCTAAAGGTTACAAGCTTTGCTCTGGTTTTGCTCACTGTTTGATCAGAGCCCTACATCATTTTCCAAGTGGTGAAGGGAGAAACTGCAAGACTGATAAACCCATTTAAAACTACAGTAAAAAAAAAAAATTGGTTCGATGTCAACAATGTTTGCAGTCAGTTATCAGAGCCCAACTATCGAGTGCTTTAGTTAGCCACAGGAAATGGACTTTGTCATAGAAGAGAGACAGTTGTGAGGCCTTGCATGGTCTGCTGGGGTTTAAAGGCATTAATCTGAGGTCGATCAATCAGCGCAGTCAGCATAACAAAGGCTGTCGAGCCACGCTGGGCTTGAAAGCACAGGCAGCCTCTCCATGCCTATTTCTGCGTGTGTCTGCAAACACAAAGCCGAGTGACCGAATAGCTGCCAGACACCCGTCTTGGCTGCGCTCTTGGTGACCTCGTTTATGAGGCCGCGACCTGCGGGTGCGTGGTGGGTGGAGTCACGCTCCTCGTTCCCTCCCGCAGGCTGGCGCGGGCGGACAGGCAGCTGCTGTGGGACCACCGGCACTTCGTGCGCGGCCTCCAGCACAGCCTGCCCAAGATCTTGGCCAGCGTGCCCAGCTGGGACTGGGGCAGCATGGGAGAGATCCACGCGCTGCTGCACCACTGGCCGCCGCTCTCCCCGGTCGCCGCCCTGGAGCTGCTCGATTCGAAGTACGTACCTCCGGCCGCGGCGGCGACTGGGGCTCGGCCCGGAGTTTTGGCTCTCAAAGACGGGCGTCTCAAGCTGTCCGTCTGCCCTCTGTGTTTTATTCACCCTGTTCTCTCTCTCTCGTTCTCTTCCTCTTCCTTCCCGTCTAGCTTCTTTTGCAACATACGCTTGTGATTTGTCTTTGCCACGCCATATCAGTAGCTCAATTTTATTCTCTATAGTCCACATCCTAGAGAGAGCAACAGAATGCCTTTAAATATGTTACTCCCCCCCTCCCCCCTGACGTCTCGAGCCGAGACCGACTCTTTTAGCACACCGAGTCATTGTATGAGAAGTATATCAAATGCTTGGAGCATAAATCTCTGAGAATGAGTTTGTACTGCAGGTTGACACGATGACCCTGTTCATCACTGCACGTTCTCAGCCTTCCTTTCCACACAGCGACAGCCGTTTTAGGTTGATCCCACATGCTAGCAAAAATAATGCTGAAAGCGCTGCTTTAGACCGTAAGGCCAAGACGACCGATATCTTTTGCGCACGCAGGTTTGCGGATACAGAGGTACGGAGCATGGCTGTGAGCTGGATTGAGAACTGCAGGGACGACGAGCTTCTTGACTACTTGCCTCAGCTTGTACAGGTACACGCGTGATCAGTGTCGCAGCTTTGTCATGTCTGTATCTCTCCCATCTCTGCTAGCATCTGTTGGGTTTGCTGATACCGACCCTGTGACGCTAGAAACGAGGCTCTTTTTCTTCCCTTCTTTTCCCGTAGGCTCTGAAGTTTGAGTGCTATCTAAAGAACTCCTTGGTCATGTTTTTATTGTCCCGTGCACAAGGGAACATCAACATCGCACACTACCTTTACTGGTAAGTGCCTTTGTTGCGAGTTTGTTCCCGTTTCCGATGTCGTGGTGCTCTGGGATGTGTCGGGAGCCGATCCGAAAGTCCAAAATTCCGGGTGTGGCCGCAGGTTGCTGAGGGACGCGGCGCAGGACCTGGCCTTCGGCCAGCGTTACTGCCACGTGCTGGGGGCGTTGCTGTGTGTGGGCGGAGCCGGCCTCAGGGCCTCGCTGGAGAAGCAGACCCAACTGGTGCAGCTACTGGGAGGCCTGGCGGAGAGAGTGAGGCAGGCCAGCAGCTCCGGCCGACAGGTGAGCAGGAGCGAGAGGGCCGAGACTGGCCCGGCACCCGCCAGAGCGTCAGGAGATCCGTTACCGTAGCAACCGTATTCCTGAAACGCACATTAAGAGTTTATATATCAAAAAGTTTCTTACTTGCCTGGCTGTCAGCCGACCATTTTATTTTCAGTAAAGGTTTCTAAATGCCAAGGTCATGTTAGCTTTGTTCCAAATTAGGCTTAGGATGTGGGTCACCACAATCATGCTGCAAATATATGCCCGTTTTAGTGGATTATTTAAAAAATTTTAACAGCATTAATACAAGTTGATACAGTAGACCAGGCAACTCTGGGAGTGTGTTCGTTTTACATAATGTGCTCGATCTGCACAGAACGCTTTTCATATGTCCCAATAACTTCTGACTAGATCATCTATTTCCTGCCATCCTTAACCATAGAATAGTTCCAGTACTCCTAACAGATGCTTATTTAAAATGGGAAAATTAGCATGGCACGCAAATCTCTTTCATGCAAATTGCAACCCAGACCTCTCCTAACAGTGTGTGTGTGTGTGTACTAAAGGTGGTGCTGCAGGAGGGCCTAGAGAGGGTACAGTCTTTCTTCCAGATGAACTGCTGCAGATTGCCCCTTAGCCCAAGCCTTGTGGCCAAGGAGCTCAATATTAAGGTGAGTGCTTTACCATTTTCCATAGTAGCCCATCCAATCCCGGCCATTTTGCCCCAAGTGACTGTGAAAGGAGCGGTAGATATAGTTGATATTGGACATAAGATTATCTGCAAGGAAAGTGGCTAAAATGTAGCATTCAGGTTTTTTTTTTTTTCATTCAGAGGAAGACCAGGCATTGACGCTCACACACGGATGGTTTTCTTTCCTGTTTTCACTGTTTGAAATTTGCGTGGCCAGTGTAGCTCTGGGCGCTGTTCTGACATCTTCACTGCCGTGCCAGGGCTCGCCCGCGGGCACTGCCACACCTGCCCCTCTCTTCCCGTCTTGTCTCGTTTTGGCTGTGGAAGCCCAACAGCCCATTCGGCTAGCGTGGCCTTCTGTCACACAAACTGCTTTCCTTTCTCACCCTTGTCCTAAACTAGGCCTGCTCCTTCTTCAACTCCAATGCTGTGCCGCTGAAGCTGGCGTTGGTCAACGCAGACCCCCTGGGGGAGGAGCTCAGCGTCATGTTTAAGGTGGGCGTCGCCGGAGCGGCGTGGGCGTGGCCTCCCGCTCTCCGAGCCCCAGTGTCATGGCTTGTGTTGCTGCCACAGTTTAATTATGAGTTTCCCATGTTGATGAGTTTGTGCACTCCTGCACATTATATGGATTATGTATTGAATTAGATTCACTTTTGCTTCCTGTTTTTTCAGTGGTTTAAGAGACTACTGTGACATTTTATGCAACGTCTGCATGTCACATTGTAAAACTGCAGTTATTTTAACTTTCTTGACTATTGGCATTGATTGATTTTGCTTCAGTTTGATTTCTAAAACTAGGTGATTTTTCTAAAATGCACAACTTGTCAATTTCACGTTTTCTGTTGAGAACATTGCCCTCTGGTGGCAGAAACGGAACAGAACAATCAAGAAGTTGTGTCTCTGTCGAGAGTCATTGCTACAAACAGGAGCTTGTTAAACGTTGCAAAGTCAAACATTCAAGCTCGCCCTCTTAATGCTTTTGAAGCAGTTCTCCACGTTCCAAGGTAGTAAGTAGCATGTGAAACTCCAACCCCCCAGGTGGGCGAGGACCTGAGGCAAGACATGCTGGCACTCCAGCTGATTCGCATCATGGATCGGATCTGGCTGCAGGAAGGCCTGGACCTGCGCATCGTCAACTTCAAATGCATCTCGACCGGAAAAAACAAAGGTGCATAACTGTGGTTGATCCCATTGTTATATTACTTAGCTCGTTACGTTAATTGTTTTCGAACTTTTTCGAACTTTCTTGCGACGCAATCGCACAGCATTCAAAGCGCCATGGAGCGTCCGGCACTTGGTGACGGGTCTGTGTGTGTGTGTGCTTGCTCAGGTATGGTGGAACTAGTCCCATCGTCGGAGACGCTGAGGAAGATTCAGGTGGAGTTTGGAGTCACGGGCTCCTTCAAGGACAAGCCGCTGGCCGAGTGGCTGCGCAAATACAACCCTGCTGAGGACGAATATGAGAAGGTAAACTCTGACCCACAAAGGTTTGCCAGTTCTTATAGACAAACCTTTTAGTGTGGAGGAGTTTGCAAGCAGTTTTTAAATGGTTTAAAAAATTCTGCTTCCATATATTCTAAATATTCATGATGTTAATGTTGTCTTGGTAACCGTTATCAGACTGGAACAGTCCTTTGTAAAGGCATTGACTGTTGAGACTGGTTTATAACTACATGTTGAGATACAGCAGCACCCACCTGATTTCCCACATGTTTTGTGTACATTTTTATAGACATCAACACAAACCCACAATGTACACAGATGCACAGAGAACTAACCCGTGCGTTGGATGACCGTAACCTCACCTTCCAGAATACTTAACCTTTTTTAAAGATGGTTTTTGTTCAGCTGAAGGTCATCTTTCTGCAGGCCTCTGAGAACTTCATCTACTCGTGCGCTGGCTGCTGCGTGGCCACCTACCTGCTGGGCATCTGCGACCGCCACAACGACAACATCATGCTGCGTACCACTGGCCACATGTTCCACATCGACTTCGGAAAGTTCCTCGGCCACGCTCAGATGATTGGCAGCTTCAAAAGGTACCAAAGACTCCTAGTGCGTGGAGTTCAACTGAGACGCCATTTTGCGTTTCGGCGTGAGCCATTTTGGGGCAGTGCTTTGATGTGACCTCTTCTTTCCCAGGGACCGGGTCCCATTTGTCCTGACCTCTGACATGGCCTACGTCATCAACGGGGGCGAGAGACCCACGAGCCGTTTCCAGCTCTTTGTGGACCTGTGCTCACAGGCCTACAACCTCATCCGGAAACACTCCAGGCTCTTCCTCAACCTGCTCTCACTAGTACGGCCCTCAAAAACAATAACCCTTTCTCTTATTACCACGCATAATTCCTAGACCTGGTTGATGGCACGTCGGCCAGGCAAGCTGCATTTGCAATAGGTTTTTAAAAGCTTGAGCTGGGTGGTTTACTTGCGGTTCTGTGTGACTGACAGATGACACAGTCAGGCCTGCCTGAGCTGACAGCCCAGGACCTGAAGTATGTGTATGATGCCCTGCAGCCACAAACCACTGATGCAGAAGCCACCATTTTCTTCACAAGGTAAAGGGCAGCTTGCGTTCACTTTCTTCAATATAAACGAATCAATAAGTCTAGATGTCATTTGTAACACTTCCTTGTTCTCTTTCTCCCCGCCCCCTTCTCTTTCTCAGGCTGATTGAGTCTAGTCTCGGCAGTGTCGCCACCAAGTTTAACTTCTTCATCCACAATCTGGCCCAGCTGCGTTTCTCTGGCCTGACATCGAATGATGAACCCATCCTGTCCTTCTCTCCTCGCACGTACTCGCTCAAACAGGACGGCCGAATCCGAGACGTCTCCATATTCTCCTTCCAGAAACGATACAGCCCCGACAAGCACTACGTGAGTCAGGGTCTCCATTTCGCTCAAAACCAAATAGTAGAATGACTACATCAAAGCCCCAATTTATTCCAATCTTGAGTTTTAAAAATAAAAAATTTTAATTCTGTCTAACCAAAAATAGATTTTAAAAGATATTTGTGTGGAGATCACTTTGACTTTGTAAAGAATAGGGAAGGTGTTGTAGGCTGGCTGAGCTCTCTGTCTGGCTGAATGATACCGTGATGGAGAGGAATAAAATGGCTTCCATCCTGTGCACTCCTGCTATCTGTCCCTCAGACATATGTTGTCCGTGTTCTGAGGGAGGGCCAGAACGAGTCCCAGTTCGTCTTCCGCACCTTTGATGAGTTCCAGGAGTTGCACAACAAGCTGACCATCCTCTTCCCACTGTGGAAGCTTCCAGGGTACGTCACGGTTCCTCATCCTTCTGCACCATCACAGCCTGTTACCTGCAGAGAAGGTCCTGGGTAACACTATTCCTTGTCTATAGGTTCCCCAGCAAAATGGTGCTGGGACGCACACACATCAAGGACGTGGCATCCAAGAGGAAGGTGGAACTGAACAGTTATGTCCATAACCTGATGATGAGCTCAGCAGAGGTTACACAGGTCAGCCAACAGGGTGCCAAGCCACCATTATGACATTTGTGCACAAGGGTTGCCATTCCCCCCCCCCACTGTGTTCACTAAATTCAGGCATTGCATCAGTGCAGGAGAAAGACTTATGCAAACACTGAGTTTTATATTGTTGTGTATTTTCAGTGTGATCTTATATACACGTTCTTCCATCCCATTGCAAGAGATGATAAGACGGAGGGATTAGATGGAGTACCCAAAATACCAGGTATGCCCAACTGACTTTTTGCGGCCAGAAATGTGTGAATGCATGTGTACATGTGTCTTTATCACAGCTATCTCGTTTTCAGATTTCTGAGAGCATCTTGGTCAACTTGTGAATTAATCGTAGTATTCATACATGCATCTGTGCTCCAGTGTGGGTTTTTTTTTCTTCTTCTTCAGCATTTGCAGATATTGCCTAAACCCAAAATCAGACTCTAATAAAATGCTTAGCATGCGGCTTAGTTATGTTTGGAACTAAAAACCCAGGTAAGACAGTGTAGTAGCAGGGTGGTCTGCAGCAGGGAGTTGAGAACCCAGATAAAAGACTGTTCGCACACTTTGGCTACTGCTCTTCACTTCATTTCAATCTCTTGAAATGCTTTGCAAGAATCCTTTCCAAGCATGGTACAAGCACATTCAGACAAAGCTGAAAGACATGTTTTCTGTTTATTTAGACTGGTTTACTATGGTAATAACTTGTCGCTGCATCTACTATGTGCTTTTATAGGTTTTTTTCAACATAAAAGTCCTTATTTACCTTTACAGATGACTGTCAGTGCTGCACATGACACTCCAACCCCCATGTTTTCCTGATCGATCCATTCTCTCTGCCTGAGTATAACAGGCAATGACGTACTTAACCACCCTCACAGGGACTGTACAGTAAATATCATTCATGTTTTGGGTTCTGTGTTGCAGAGGTGACTCCAGTGAGCCCCACTACAGGACGTGTGGGGGGCGAGGTGAAGTTATCCGTTTCATACCGAAACAGTACGCTCTTCATCATGGTCATGCACATTAGAGACCTGGTGAGTTTTGACAAGCTCTTGAAATTGCTGTCAGCACAAACCATAGCAAAGGTTGTGAACTGTTGGATCATATCATCATCTCTTCCTTCCTCCACAAAGGTATCTGATGATGGAGCAGATCCCAATCCATATGTGAAAACGTACCTACTTCCAGACCCCCACAAAACCTCAAAACGCAAAACAAAGATCTCCAGGAAAACCAGGAACCCAACTTTTAATGAGATGGTAAGCCTGGTCTCCGAGACATAGGGTCTCTGGGAGTCCGTTTATCTCACTTAGTGTGCATTATTAGTCCAGCTTTAAAGATTTTCTGAATTAAGCATTTGCTTCCAGCCACAGAGTTAATGAGGGACACCACCTTGCTTCATAATTAATTTCACACTTCCTTGTATTGTGGAGGAATACGCTTAATATTCTCTTGCCCATTGTAGTGATTTTATGATTTGGAAGGAAACTAAATGTCCTTGGATCAACACGAAGATGATAATGCTTCAATAACGTCCTGCCAGCTCTTGAATGTAGCTCTCCAGTATACATTGACGGTCACCTCGTTGTTGCTGCTATACAGTGTTACTATCATCTCATCATTGTTACACGTCTGTTATTCTGCGGTTTTTAGGTTTACGTTCATTTTTTTATTAGCGTTCATCAGCATTTTCTGCTTTATCCCAAACAACAACGTCACTTCTTATTGATTTCACAGTCATAAATCACTTCCCCAGTTATTAAACTGTTATTAAATGTTTGGTAAACAACATCAAATGCTTATGTTAATGGCTGATGAACAGATACAGTTGCCTCATCTGGTTACTGCATCTCTTCATTGTGTTCAAACGTAAAGCACATTGTTAATTTGTTAAATAATTGGGTGGAAAATTAATGCCTCTGTACTCATGGACTCACAAATAAAGATGTTATTTGGAGTAACATGAAAATGAATTTGGTGCTGAAGTATCAACTATTTAATTGCAGCTAGATATTTTCTCCACAAGCAGAAGCTTCATTATCTACCTTAGACTCAATAAACGTCATGATGCTGACTGAAGTGCTTGATACATCATACATTTGCACTGATTAAACATTTCTGTCACAGTGTTTAGTAATTCGCATCACTATGCTGTGCTCTCTACTCCCAGCTGGTGTACAGCAGCTACAGTAAGGAGACCCTGAAGCAGAGAGAGCTACAACTGAGCGTGCTCAGTGCTGAATCACTGCGAGAAAACTGCTATCTGGGAGGTATCACCCTCAGCCTCAAAGACTTCGACCTGAGCCAAGAGACAGT
Source organism: Tenebrosternarchus preto (assembly GCA_025802075.1). Classification (NCBI taxonomy): domain Eukaryota; kingdom Metazoa; phylum Chordata; class Actinopteri; order Gymnotiformes; family Apteronotidae; genus Tenebrosternarchus; species Tenebrosternarchus preto. Next base: position 15,468,585 of record JAOYMR010000026.1, read on the forward strand.
CAAGTGGTACAAGCTCACAGCAGTACCGTACCCCTAGACTCCTGGGAGCACTTCCTCCCACTCGAGACCTCTACAGAAGAGATGAGATTCGACCCCAGACCAAGCAAACCGAACCCCAACTACCTTATACAACCTAAACCCCTGCCAACCTGTACAAATGACACCCCCCCCCCCCTCCCCAACCCTCCAATCTAGGTGATGCTAATCGAGATCCACTCCTTGCAAGCAATACATTTCATGTGCATAGAAAAAAGCTAATTTTTTTTTTGTACATTTTGTCACGAGAGGACCAAAATGGCTTTCTTTCTTTAAAGAAGAGTATATATTGTTAAATAAATATCTATATATACATACATACACACACACACACACACACACACACACACACACATATATAAAATATAAAATAGACATTTTTTAAAGGGGCTCATTTTTACATTCTACTTTTCTATAAAGAAAAATAGGAAGCATGAATGGCCTGTAATCCTGTAATGTTTTGGGTGTCTAGGCAGGCAAAGGAGAGTAAAGGCTTTCCTGTTAATGTGCCAAATAAACAAAAATAACTTGACCACTTTTCTCTTAAGGGAACAAAACGGGGTGCCTTGTTTGGGATTCATTATTCCTCTTAAGTTTTCCTGATTTGAAATCCCTATTATATATGAAATATGTAAAGTGTCCTTCCAACTTGCATGGGGTTCTTGTACACATTATGAAGTGCTAAACTAATGGCTCTCATTCTAGCGTAGGAAAGTTCCTGTGATATAACTCGGTTCCCTTTCCAGCACAATCTTGAATTTATATTGTAAGCTGTTGACATTTGTTCTCTCTTTTTATTCTTTGAAAAGGGAAGGGCAGGAATGAGTAAAGGCTGCTTTTTCTGTTCAGATGTTTAGTAAACTAAAAGGAATCATGAGTTTACCTGGAAACATTTTAAATGTAAAGTATTTAAGATAAGATCAGCTTCACTCACACCACAAACAAGACTTGATCTATTCTTTTAATAATTGTTAAAAAAAAGAAACAGTTTATTATGGCCAGTTATTTATTGTTAATTGGTTGTTTAACCTGGATAAATCAGTGTGTACTGTAATCATTTTCAACACAAGGCGAATTAAACATCTTTGAACAATGTCTCCTAGTTTAGTTTTAGGAAGAAAATAAGACATTTTCTTAAGGGTAATGAGTTGTCTTCCTGTAACTCTGTTAGCAATAATACAGATGATGCATGATTCAAGTCTATACCATCACATCTTCATAATATGTAATATCAAGGTAAAAAAAAAACAAACAAACTGCTTTTGCTCTGGAGTCTGGTACGCAAGACATTATAACATGACTGTGTGCTCTGGGAAAATTTAACTTCTCCTCACCGACTCATTGAGCTCCATTACTGATCAGTTTTGCCCAGTAGCAAGTACAAGATGAGCTGATCACAGAGCGTTAACCATGTGCTTAAGTACATTGTAGCTATACACTTCACATATTATCTTACAGCAAATGATGCCTAAAGCAGGGTGTGGAAGCCCTTTTTATTTTTTATTTTTTGACTGCTATAGCTTGTTCACAAAGTGAATGTTGTGTGGAACATGCCATTGTGAGAATGCAACATTGTGTCCATAAAAGGAGAGTGAAATCCATATTCTGATGTGCAGCTATTTCTATTTGTGTCCCATCCACAAACTAGTTAATTTGTTAGGTTCCAGATAAAAGGCTTTTCCAGATAAAAAACAAAACAGGGTCATCTTTAGAGTACATAGCCAAAGTGCTGTTTGAATATTTCCCCCCATTTCATGGTTAGTGCTGGCATGAAGTGACATTTATAAAGTGCTCCACTTCACTAAGTAATCCATATCTATAAGAGCCTAACTTAGGGTACAAACAGGGGCCTTGGGAACCAAGTTGATTACTGATGTTATTTACTCAGACCGCCATCTTGACTTAAAATACTAGCTATGTACTTGCCTTGAAAGCAAGAGTCAGATATGTAAAAGAAAATGCAACCTTTAATAGAGCAAAAAGTCATTTTCCAGTGATGCTTCTTCACATTCTGACCTATTATACTGACGCCTAGTGCCCTGGATGTTTGAGAAAATGGATTGTGTACTCAATCCATTTTAAACATAACTTCCATGTTTGAACCCCCTCTATGAAGCATTAAATTGGACCACTTGAGGACCTCAAACCAGTTTGTTTCTTTATCTCATGTGGACTACGTTTTATTTTTAAAAAGGTAAAATCATTTTCGTAATTATTTGCTACTTGGTGTTTAAATGTCTTCTTGCTTCTTTAATTAGATTAAATGTAACCTGAACGAATTGTTAAATTCTGTCTGGCTGACACATCATTCTCGGAGGGGATATTTGAATATATATTTTATAGTTTTCCTCTAAATTTCTGAGGTGTTTCATAGCGATCGGCACTATATCACTTCCGTCTTTGTGCACGCTTCTTCCTTTCACGCAACCATGGGTCGCATGCATGCTCCTGGGTAGGTTTTCAGTCAGTAAAAGTAGAAATAGGATACGATGAGAATAAAATCCGTGTAGCTGCATTATCATTTATAGTTTAAGAAGTATTATCTCGGTGCCTCGTATAGAAATGGTGCGCTGAAAATAATTTCTTTCTAACGATGCGGCACTATATCAGTTTAGCTTAGCTTGCTAGCGTTGTGCCTGTTTGCCTCTGTCCGCTCATGGTTGGGCCCCCAATAGCACACTTCGCTAGCTAACACCCATCTACATAGCTAAACATCTAGGAGTCATACTAAAATGACAGATCGTAGCTAAATCAGTCGATTAAGATAAACAGGATATTGTTAGGTAGCTACACCCCCACTGTCTTGTTACATTTAATGTTACTTGTTACGATGCTTCGCTTAGCTTAAGCGTACCTACCAGAAAAGTCGAAAATATTCAGCAAGAACACAGTATACCTAGCTATACGATTCTTGGTCTGTAATGGAGAGTGTAGGCGTTGATCGTGGTTTTCAAGTATTCGTGCAAACGAACAACCTCAATCTTTGTACTTTTCATATCTGCGTTATGATTTAAAATGTGAACTGGTTGCTGGTTACTCCTCTTCTGTCCTGTTTGTTGTGAGTTTAACTGTTCGTTACATGTTATGTTACAGAAAGGGCTTGTCCCAGTCCGCGTTGCCATTCAGGCGTAGTGTACCCACAGTAAGTAACAGTTTAAACCAATTACTTTAAGGGTACTTCAAGTACCACATGACAGAACAGCTTTGTTTCAGCTGGCCAGTACGGCTAGTCAAAAGAGCAATAACATCGTTGATGTGTTAAATATTTACAGATGATTAAGAGCTGATGTAACATATATTTACTTAATTTGTTACAGGCAGAAAGGTTCTTAATGACCTAGTATTGCATGTGACTGAACTCTACTGGTGTTGCACCTTGTGGTGTGGTTTACCAAATGCTCTAATGTCTCACTTTGTAGTGGCTCAAACTGACATCTGAGGATGTGAAAGAGCAAATCTTCAAGCTGGCCAAAAAGGGCCTGACCCCTTCCCAGATAGGTAAAAAAAAATTCTGTTAATTTTCCTCACTGATCAGAGGTTTTGAAGTAGGAACTTAGATCTTTATTAGCACCTTGAAATGTCCCTTTGTGACTTGTGCAGGCGTGATCCTCCGAGACTCCCACGGTGTGGCACAGGTGCGCTTCGTTGCAGGCAATAAAATCCTGCGGATTCTGAAGTCCAAAGGCCTGGCCCCTGACCTTCCTGAAGACCTCTACCACCTCATCAAGAAGGCTGTTGCCGTCAGGAAGCACCTGGAGAGGAACAGGAAGGTCTGTATTGTAGACAATACAGTCCCAGGCCTGACAAGTGAAGTTTGTATGAATGTGTTTTTATGGTTTACAGTACAGAAAGTAACTGTGCTTTCATCACTTTGCATTTGCCATGTCTGTCAAATGTTTATTTCACAGCAAATGGGTAAATCCCAATTTATACTCCTCACAGGACAAAGATGCCAAATTCCGCCTGATTCTGGTTGAGAGCAGAATTCACCGTCTGGCTCGTTACTACAAAACGAAGAGGGTACTGGCACCTAACTGGAAGTAGTGAGTACCTTCCTTAAACTTTGACTTCTGCTGAACTTCTCACAATGTGTTTCTTTGCTGCTATGAATTAAAATATGTATGAAATATATTTTAGTCTGGATTAATTGGAGAATATTTGATATGTGACTTGTGTATGCAAACATTTTTTCCCATTTTTAAATGCAATTATGTACAGACACACAGTTGCAAAATAACAAAAGCTAATGAAAACTAAAAATGTGTCAAAGCACATTTATATCAGACTGCAACAGGTAGTTGTCAAGTGTGCTCTCTTAATTATTGTCCATGGAAACATGCTGTACAGAGAGAAATTTGCATTGGGAATGTGATGGACCTGATTAATACTGCATACTGTACAGTGATTATGATTATCTTCATCACAAAATACTTGCTACATCTAGCAGGGATGCTGCCAGTATGCACGTTTAAACATTACCTCATCAAACACTAGTTGTCTGGTGAAGGACCACTATTGAATTAAACATTAAAAAAAACACCAGCAACTCAAATATTCTCACTCCTTTATCCAACCCTGCTTCCTACATCGCCCTAGAAAGGCATCCTGGATTATGAGACACACAAAACTTACACTGACTGTTAGTACACTATTTTATCTGCTATCAGATTGGTTCATTTATCCTGGTTACACTTTTGTGCTGTTTCTGTCAGAATGAATGGACCTGACATGGAATGGATATGGTTATGTTTGTCCATATGGAATGGATAGACCTAACCTAATGTTGTTTTTAATTATATAAGAATATGTTGAATTAGAATGTTGCACATATCTATCTATCTATCTATCTATCTATCTATCTATCTATCACATATGATATAACATCAGTCAGACTGTAGTTTTGTGCATGTGAGTAGCAGATTGTAATTGTTGTTCAGAAGTTTTGAGCTGCATAATATTGTAACTAAGCAAAACGGGATTCCTAAAGAAAAGCTAATATAGGCTATACACTAGGTATGAGGGAGGGTCATAA
>JAOYMR010000026.1:15473752-15491101 GCA_025802075.1 Tenebrosternarchus preto
ATCGTAATTAATAGGCATCTAAACGGTGCGTGATCATGTATCTATACACTAGGTATGAGGGAGGGTCATAAATCGTAATTAATAGGCATCTAAACGGTGCGTGATCATGTATCTATACACTAGGTATGAGGGAGGGTCATAAATCGTATTTAACAGGCATCTAAACGGTGCGTGATCATGTATCTATACACTAGGTATGAGGGAGGGTCATAAATCGTATTTAACAGGCATCTAAACGGTGCGTGATCATGTATCTCTCAATGTGTGCTGTTTATCTGCATACCTAATTGTTTTCTTTCTTTCTTTTTCACAGTGAATCTTCCACAGCCTCTGCTTTGGTGGCATAAGCCTTAACCTTCCTATTAAATAAAAGCTAATTCAACCTCAGTTGTGTTGTTGTGTTCTCAATTGTTTGTGATTATTTATAAGTAATAACCACGCAGAACCACTCTACATTTACAACCGTAAATGTAATAGAAACCTTTCATTGTAATCAGAATGACGGACACTATTTTGAAGAGTACAGTGTATGGGCGGGTTTTGTTGTGAATGGAGGACGTCTTTAAACGTGAGTGACACAGCAGTGATCGAATCATGCGTTACTAACGGGAACGGTTTGTTTATATGAGGGGTGGTTCTTTAGTTTGAGCCATTTCAAACGCGTATCCCGGGCATTAAAGACACGAATATTTTGAAATCATGAGGACCTTCGTTGTTTTCATTCGGAGTTCTTAATACTGTAGAGGAAACATGCATTTTGTGAATATTCAAGACAAAACAAGTTGCTACAAGGAACGCGCTTCAAGGGACGAATATCAAAATACTTGACGACTGCTGCTGCACGATTAAGATGGAAACTGTTACGAGTTCAGCGAGGGGTACAGAAAGGACCGCGATGCAGCGGTTCGGTGACGGCGGTATGATGCTTCTGCCGTGGACAAAACAAATATTGGGAGTATTGTGGGAACACTTACGCCTGTTGGTCCAGTTAATCTGTTACAGTTTGATGGCAGGTAAGAAAGATTTTGTAACGCATGTTTAAAGTTTATCTTGCAAAATGTGTTCATTTGCAATTTCAACGTACAGAGTAATACATCTTTATGTTTTGTTTGGTCCTCAGTCTTTCAAATGTTCAGATTTGAAGTTCATCTGAGAATAACGGACGACACCGGAGAGCACATTCAGCATATGACAAGTGGATCCGCAGACACCACCGACAGCTTTCTCTCTTCTTTATTTGAAAACAAAAACGTCATGGTAGCGAGCCAAAATCCTCTTTCAAATCCTTTTGATCTAAACTCTCATTCTAGATCTGTTCTGTCAAGTCTCGTTAATGACGAACTTTGTTGCTCTTTGGTGGATGATTTAGTGTCCCGTGCAACAGAGTGCCTCTCAGAAAATGACGATCTTTATATCGGAGAACACTGTACGTGGAACCACGGCTTCGACTGGAATTTGCTTACAGGTTCGGAGCGCAGCTATGCAGAGGAAATGTGCCCCGTCCCTTTCCCTGCATGTGTGTCGAGTCTTTATCAGAAAGACATTCAAAAGCATGATTCTTGTACAGAACTTTACTGCAATTTCTCAAGTTCATCCGTGGACGAGAAGCGCCAGGAATTGGGAGGACAGAGTTCAGACAGTGAGATAAGCTGGGGAGGCTCGGACAGTTCCTGTGTGGAAGGAGACAAAGAGGAAAGTGACCGGCTTTGGGACCTTCTTACCAGATCCACTGATCCATATCATCCACTGCACTTTACAGCATGTGTATCCAGTGGAATTGCTGCCCAACGGAGGGCACATATAGGCTCTAGAGCACCTCAAAAAAATCATGTGTACACAGCATCGCAATCCAGTGCATCTCCATGCGCCGATGTAGGTGAAAAAGGCAATACAGGAGCCCTCTCCTCAGAAGATGAAGAGGCGTTGTGGAAGTCCCTGTCTTTGGACGATGACCCATACCACCCGCTGAATTTCAGAGCTCCTCTGCACAGTCTAGCACTCAACACCGCACATGGTCACGCTGACGAACCTGAGAGCCATAAGCAAAGCTCTAAGGTAACCAGAGACCCAACAGCTGCCAGAGGCACAAAGTCCCCTCTGCTGTCAAAGCAAGCAGTCAGACACAAGTGTCCTCAGTTATCTGTGGAGAAACCCTCAAAAGTGCCCTGGAAAAGGCCTATAAACAAGATAGCTGAGGTCAGCTCAAAGAAAGAAACTCCATCTGTGAAAAAGGTAATTATTGATTCTACTCTGACTAAGTCTGCTGTTTTTTTTCTAAATATAAAAAAAAAAGCTTAGAGTGTTTATATGTTTTCCACTGTTTGTATAATGGCTTATAGAATAGACACATTTGTTTTGTCTTGCATGTAAGTGTGCAATTCCATAATTAATGGTTCCTAATCAGCTAATTACACCCCCACCCCCCATTGGGCCACCCTACACTAATTGCATTAATATTAATTGGTAGTGAACGTTGATAGCATTTTGGGCATTTTTAGCTGTGATTCCATCATTGATTCATTGTTTCTTTCAGGTAAGATTCTCTCCAGTTGTGCAAGTTCACCAGAGGTGGGCCTGGTCCTTTGCTCTTCAGGCATCTCGTAAGGGACCATGGGAGGAGCATGCTCGGGACAGGGACCGCTTCCAAAGGAGAATATTGGAAGCTGAGCAGGCCATTGGATACTGTTTCAGTCTGTCACACAGGAAAAAGATCTCAGCCTATCAGCAAAGCACACTAAACAACTAGCCCTTTCTTGATCTTTTCTTGGTTTTCTGGAAGACTTTGATTGAAAATTGTTGTACTCTGAAGACTTTGACTGAAATACTGGAATGTGTAGTTTTGTAGTCCCTACTGAACAGCCATACCTCAGTGCTGTGTTCAAAACACATTTTTTAACCTCATATGTCAAGTTTGAATATTTTCTTTACAGTGCCTTATTGACCAGCAATGATGACAATGTGACATCTGTTTTATCATAACTGTAAACTATAATTCTAATAGATAGTTGTTGTTTTTTTTAATATCTGAGATTGTTTTTTGTTGACAGACCTGTGAAGGAAAGCAGTTTGTGTTTGAATGAAAAAAGTGAAATAAAATTGTTTTTTGTAAATATAAGTGTTCATTTTTAAGCCATTTCTACACTCCAGATTTTCCACATTGGAGTTTTGCCTCCTTTGAAAGCTAAATGTGTTTGCTTTCCATAGTAATTTTTGCTCATCACTTCATGTAGCAGGCGAGTAAGTCCTGCGAGAGGATTCTATAATAGAGGGGTTAAAAACAAGGCATGATGAAACTCTCTCCCCTGAGGAGAAATCAATTAGCGTCTACCCCTCGACACCTCAATGGAAGCACAAACTGCATGGTGTAAAGCGAAGCAACATCGTACGCAATCTTTCAGGCTGATTATGAAACAAAGATTGGAGGTTTGAATAACCCAGTGGTATTTCGTCTCTTTAGAGGAGCTGTTCACAAACAAGTTCCTGACCTCGGTGAACACTGAGCGAACGGGCTTTACTTGAAAATAAAAGATGGACAAGGTCCATCCTTTGGCTATGTTTACGCAACTGCAACATGATCCGTAATTGTTCACAGAACAACATCCAGTAATTGTTTGGTATGCATGTAAATACGTGTGCGCGTGTTGCCGAGTGTGTATTTCCTAAGGCAGCAGTGGTGCTGGTGCATCTGGTCGCCAGGCAACAGAGTACAGTGCTTGGTGGCGGTGAAAGGATTGCAGGCTATTGCAGCAGGGGCGGGTGAGGGGGGGGTCAACTCAACCTCTATTACTCATCTGCCGAGTCCTGAATCTGAGGGGGGGGGGGTCTCTGGAGTCTCAATTACACTGCTCAGACAGCCTGATGCAATAAGACAGTCAGCGGCCTTTGTGAGTGCAGCACAAAGGTGGTACAGGTAAACTGAGACACCCCTTCTGGGCCTGCAGGGGTGCATCCTCTCCTACCAGCATCATCAGTTCAGTGAAATAGTCAGCAATCATCCCACTAGGCAGCAGTTGTGCAGTTGCATCAAAAGATTAAAAATAAACAAACAACAACAAATAACCTTTTTCCCCCTCATAGCCATCTTGGGTTAGGGTTAGGGTTATATTAACTGATATTTTTAAGAGGTTAAAGTATTATAGGGGATCATATGGGTTGCAGTTATTTGGCTTAACCTCTGAAATGTGAATAGAATGAATGATATTGATGATGATATCACAGTGGTGCTTGTAAAGAAGTGGGATATATTAGGGGACAATTGAACAGTCAGTTCTGGAAGTGGATGTGTTGGAAGCAGAAAAAATGGACAAGCATAAGAATCTGAGCAACTTTGACATAAACCAAATTGTGATGGCTAGACAACTGGGTCAGAGCATCTCAAAAATGGTATGTCCTGGGGGGTGTTCTGGTTTTCAGTAGTTAGTAGTACAAAAAAGGAGTCCAAGGAAGGGTAACTAGTGGCAGTGTAAAGAGGACCCAAGACTCACTGATGCACAGAGGGACTGAAGGCTCCCACTGAAAGTTGCTATGGCACATATTGCTGAAAACGTTAATGCTGCCTATGATATAAAGATGTCAGAACACACAACACTATGGCAGTTTGTTAATGTCTCCATGTTGACATTCACTGCCTGAAAGCTCCTAAAATGGTCATGTAAGTACAAGAAATGGACCATGGAATAAGGTGGCCTGGTCTGATGAATCAGGTTTTCTTCTACATCATGTGGATGGCTAGGTGCTCATGGGAAAGTGATGACACCAGGATGCTCTATAGGAAGAAGGTAAGCTGACAGGCAGTCTCATATGAGCAGTGTTCTTCTGGGAAACATTGGGTCCTGGCATTCATGTGGATATTACTTTGACACATACAACCTACCTAGACGTTGTTGCAGACCAAGTATATCCCTTCATGGCAAACGTATTCCCTGTTGGCAGTGGATAATTCATCAGGGCAAGACAAAAGTTTGTCAGAGAACACCTAGACCTAGTCACCTAGCACTTCTTGAACAATGTGCTTTTGACAAATGAATCCAAAGTTTAATTATTTGGGCACAGTAACAGAAGACATGTTTGATGCAAACCAAACAAAGCATTTGAACACAAGAACCAACTGTGAAACATGGAGGTGGAAATGTCATGGTTTGGGGCGGCTTTCCATCAATAGAATCCAGTATGAATTCTTCACCGTATCATATCATAGAGTGCTTGTGGAAAATGTGAGACCATCTGTCCTGAAGCTGAAGTGGGGGTGGACCATGCAACATGACAAGAACCCAAAACATTCCAGTAGATCCAACAAGGAATGGCTCAAAAGAAAGTAATGAAAAATTCTGGAATGGCCAAGTCAAAGGCTACTGAAAGAATTCTGCATGGAAGAAATGGGAAAACTTTCTTCCAGTCGATATCAGATACTGCTAGACAGTTATTGGAGCCAAAAGGACTGAATTTTCTTTGTTCTTGCAAATGTAAAGAAGTTACATCACCTTTATGTACTGTATATACTATTTGAAATAAGATCAAATATTCCATATTTGTCAATATATATATACATACAAGAATGTCTTTTTTTTTTAATACAAACAAGGCTTAACCCCTGTTTCTTTGTGTGTACCATTAAACCTAACATACTCAGCGTAGACCTACATATTCATTTGTTGATATCTGACCCATAAGTAAGGTCATCTTTTATTGTTTCAGACTGTGACTGATATAATAAAGCTTAAATTCCTAAATAATTTTTGTTCCTGTGTTGCATCTATGGTACATTTATATGAGAAAATATTATCCTGTAAATTATATTATAATTAAATTTATCTTTGAATCTATTTTTACAACATTTCAAAATAAAAGTTAATATAAATGTGTGTAATATATCATATAATATGAATCCAACGTTTTTTTTAGCAAAATATCTGTTTTTTGAAGGAATGTATTCCAATTCAAAGTTGATAATATGAAAAATGCAAAAGTTTTGTTTAACACATATAATCATATAACCTTATTTTACCAAGAATATCAATAACTATGTGGTACCTTTCAAAAGTTAAATGTTATATACTAAACAAACACAACAAAAACTAAATATCTTGCGTGATGACGTACTCATTCCAAAAGAGGGCGCCATTGATTACCTTTATTTGTGTGTAAATGCACATAATGCCCTTACTTATTAATAATTTCCTTTTACATGACTAATTTCAGTGCACTTTGATCATGTTACTATGTCATCCATCTCACAAAGACCTATTTAATTTGAGAAATAATTAATCAATAAAAAGTGTCCATTTGGTGCTTTTCATAACCTAAGAATAACTTTTGACCAGTTGTGCCTATGTGTTATTTCAATTATTTGATTCCAATTTTTGTGGTATTACTAAGTAAAATAAAAGAATGACACAAAAGCAGAGAACATAAAGAAATCACTTAACAAGAGTCTGAAATTTGTTAAGAAATACATTTTTAAGGACAGTTCGAACATTTGTGTGTCTGAGACTATGAGTCTTGCAGGGGAAGGGGTTGCATCTCCTCACTGACTGTGTCTTGCAGGGGAAGGGATTGTATCTCCTCACTGACTGTGTCTTTCAGGGGAAGGGATTGTATCTCCTCACCTACTGTGTCTTGCAGGGGAAGGGACTGTATCTCCTCACTGACTGTGTCTTTCAGGGGAATGCATTGTATCTCCTCACTGACTGTGTCTTGCAGGGGAAGGGATTGTATCTCCTCACTGACTGTGTCTTTCAGGGGAAGGGATTGTATCTCCTCTCTGACTGTGGTGATGTAATAGATCTCTGCAGGGCTTTGGAAGATTGGGAACTGCTGGCTCTGTGTTTTATTTGGGTCATCCTGGGATATATCCTGCTTCGTTCTGCCCCTGTTGCTATTTTTTAGAGCTCTGGTGTTTGCAGACCTGCAGTCAGATTGCATCCTGATCTTTGTACTGTTTTGATGGACTGGGCTCCTATAAATTCTGTGAGGATAGGGAGACCCTGGGTATGGAGACTTGGAGATGCAACTGTAAGTGTGATCCAGTCTTGTGCTGTATTGCCATAGAGAGAGTTTACTAGCCTTGCATTGGGATTCCGTGTCTCCCATACAGCAATCCTTTACATTCCCTAAAGACATCCTGGTTCTTCTGAAATTATAATGTGCAGGTGCAAAATAGTTCTTGTCATTAACCTGAAACAACACATTTGTATAGCAGAAATTAAATGTTTTGCTCTTGATGAAGATCATATTAGGGAGAAAAACATACGTTTTTAGCAGTTTACCTTCTCCCTGTGTTTAAAAAAGGCTTACCGAGACGAAGGCTCACTGAGTTTTTCCACAGTGGTTTTCTAACAGTAACAGAAACGATATTGATAGTTTTGTTCGAGTTCAAATGAACACAGAAAACGATGAGAATGGCATATAGAATGTTTATTTTTAAGTAAAAAAACTTGGAAGCCGGCTTTAGAATGGAATCATAAATAGTGCTTTACACTGCTGAGTTACAACGGCTTTTCTGTCGGCTCAGTTCAGTCATAAAGTTTTGTGAAGACAAAAAAAGCCATAGTAACTCATACGTCTCCGAACGACATAACTTCACTATCAAATGCATTTCTCAGGCGGCATTGCTTCAGTGTAAATAAATGGGGCGCATGAATCGGCATAGAATATTTCCTTTGTTATAACAATCGATACAACAATTTCTTATTTTGTAGATTGTGCGTTGGACAATTTGCGTAAGATTTATTCTGCATATTCTGATGGGAATCTGCATTGCTTGATCCATAAATATGCAATGATGTTTGGTAACTAGGAAGGCAACTGACTCCAAATTTGTTAATCAATGAGCATGGAAGTATTAACAGTATCGGAACTGTAGGAAGTGTAGGAACAGTATCGATACCCTAGGGTGAACCTTGTAAAATAGCCCAAAATTCTTTTGCTGTTACAAAGCTGTCATCATTCCTGGTGGTTCCAAAGATGTGACTTCATAAATCACTATAGGTATAATGTACGCTCTGATAGTGGGCAACAGTCAGACACTGCGGGTTACAGGCGTTCTTTGACTTTCTCCAAACATCTTGATATAAGGAAAAGGTTAAAATGCAGGTTGGAGGGAAAAACATGCTGTGCTAATATGGTTCACAGCTACAATAAGTTTAAGATAAGCTAATATGGTTCACAGTTCACAACACAGTTTTTATTGAGACTGCCTATCTGATTAACTGATTCAGTTTAATTGCTGTTTCTGAGTCTGTAGTCTTGTGGTATTAGCAACAACCATGTTGCTAAACGACCATGTTGCTAAATATCCATGTAGCCCTTAGTGAGATTTTGATATTGGTGAGATCTGACTGGCAACAGCACCTTCTCCAGGCTGTGTTTTAGGCATATGTTTTCAGGACTTTCTTTTATCCTTGCACATTACATGATTGGCAATTTCTGTATCTGCAATTCAGTTGTTATTTGGCCTTTTGGAACTGTAATTGGTTCATACGGCTTTGAAAATTCCTGCATAAAAGAGTTGATTGTCAGACCTCCTTTATAGCTGACAAACGCTACTAATTGGCACACAATGTAATATGACTCACTTGTGTAGATGCCTATGTAATTGTTATTCAGGTGCTTTATCATGCATTAATTATACGATAAAGGAAATGTCGGAGCTTATTTTGTGTAGATGATTATTTGCTTAGATTGTAGTGTATAAGTATTTCTGTGTTTAAACTTTGTATGCAAACCTACATGACAGTATCTCATTTTTTAAATAATATTTGACTTGCAAAAAAACTGGGGAGGGGGATCAATGAAATAAAGACAAAGTTACATGTAGTTAATATATTTGGGTCATTTGAAATTGTGGTTATAAAAATTACAGTAAAAACATTAGTTGTGTATATACTTTAATTCTGATCAGCAGAGGAATAAACAAAAAATACATAGTAGTGACATATGTACAGGGGCAGCAAGAGATATGTACACGAGGGACGTTAAAGTTGAGCCTCATTCTGTTAAGTTAATCTTATTTTACGTTTGCAGCCTTTATTACAGAAATAAAACATCCATATTTCAAATGTCATTCAAAACGCAGCAGGATGCTGTTTGCTCTTAGAACCTTGCAAATAGTATGTTTATTTGATCTTGTTTTTAAGGTTTGTGCTAAAACATTATCCTAGAGGCTCCGGTGATATCCTCCATTTCCTTTTGATAATTAAGAACAGCGAAACTGGGCCTAATAGAAATGGATGGGCTTTGAGAATTATTACAGAATTTATACTAAAGACTATTCTTCTCTATCTGCCTATCACGCTGTCTGTCTTAGTATGTCATAGCCTACGTATCTTGTTTGTTTGTTTACGCTACACATCAAAGCTATGATTGCGTAGCGCTTTTCAACTGCTTAAAAATCTTTAAAAGTGTCTAGTGTAAATTCAGTTCGTCCTGACGCGTGTCCGGTAGGGTTTGTACAGATTTATTTTCTGTCGGCGGAGCGACAACCTGAGAGACGAATTTAACCCTCCCCTTTAATTTCCTTATTCTGAAGCGGCTATCTGTGAAACTGTGTTCCCAAGAGGATAGAGAGGGAATACGCGGTAGCCACGACTTTACGCTGGAATAATGGCGGCGCCGCTCCGGCGGGACACTTTACCTGAAAATTGGACCTACGGGGTGTGTCAAGATGGCAGGGTGTTTTTCATAGAGTGAGTATAGAATATATGTTTTAACTCAAAAGTGGAAATATCGCCTATGCATGTTTGTGTACATGTTTCAGGCATTTACATCGCTAACAGGTGGTTTGTTTTCCTGCCAGCGATGAAAAACGCACCACTGCTTGGCTTCATCCACGGACCGGTGAGCCTGTGAATTCTGGGCATATGATACGTTCAGGTATGTATAAATGAAATGGTGTGGGTACTTATATGTAGTATTTATAGTTTTGCATTATTATCGTCTTGGTCGGCTTTAGGTAAGGCATAACGAAACAAAAGTTTTTAACGTACATCTTTCTGTCTCTTGTGCTAGATTTACCAAAAGGCTGGGAGGAAGGTTTCACTAAGGAAGGAGCGAGTTTCTTTATAGAGTAAGTGAACTTGGCTTCCGCTAGTCTACCTCCTTTCGGACATGCCTGTCACGTCAATTAGGATTCTTCTTCTTGACACAGACGTTAATAGGTTGGCTAATTGTGGACCTGACTGTTTCGCTCGGCATTAAAGATTGAGCATGGAGTAGGCTAGGTTAATAAACGATTTCTCTCATTGATAAAGGCTAATTATAGAACAATGGTTGTTGCTATCGAAGTTCAAAGTCTGTTCCCAATGTTTGAACACCCACTTGATTTCATCGTTTAGGTTTATCACACTGCAAGTATAAGTGTGAGGTTTTCCAGTGTTTAGATAATCTATAGCTGCTTTGTATATGTAGACTCAAGCTTCACAATTTTCTAATCTTTAATGGATGCGGCTGCTTATGAATGTTACTTGGCTACTTGATGTCTGACTAATTCAGTAATACATGGTAATTAATGTTTGGTGATCCACGATTGCCTTGTGAGGCTTGTTTTGAGTGGATCTTGATTTAGTACATCACAACTGTGCCATTTTCTTTTAGATTATACATAAGTAGGTGAGTGCAATGGGACCCTCAAAGTTTATAAACAAAAACTGCATATTTACTCATTCAGCAATTAAAATAATCTATGTACAGCATCACTCGAATCTAGAAGATGCTGCCAATGTTGTTTATGTTGATCACAGTATATGCTTCTATGGTAATGTTTTTCTTTAAAATGTTAAGTTTCTTGTGTGTGTGTGTGTGTGCGTGTGCGTGTGTGTGTGTGTGTGTGTGTGTGCACCTGTATTTAAAACTTTCCAACTTGGTGGGGCACAGATGGGTTTCCACCTGTCTGTGGGAGTGCTTTAGGTCACAGAGAATACTCAAATCCCTTGGACGAAAGAGGGATAAATCTTAACTTGTCCTTTATTTGTGGAGTTATTTGGTAGAGAGCTGTCGGCCATAACAGAGTCAGTTTATGTGTTTATATATATATATATAGGATATATGCACACACATGGTTTTGAGGTTTTTATTTGAGTTGTTTAAACTTTGATTGGTTGCGCTCCTCTAGTTGGTCAAACAACAACATCCTGTTACACAAGTTAGGTATTTGAGTCAACACTATGTGATGCCTGTTTGTATAAAAAGTGCAGTGGTGCTAAAAGCGATCTCCTTGTTTATCCTTTAACTGCTAGTGAACACTCTTCTCTGGTTGGTGCATGTTTGGCTTGATTGTCTTCTTTGGGCTGAGGGGATATGCTGCTCATTGGACGAGTCACGTAGAAACGTCTGCTCTGAGCATCACCCACTTTGGTCACAGTATGGCTGGTGCTGTTTATGGATTTGCTGTTGACAAGTTATTTGAAGGTCTTAGAATTAGATAAACATACTCCTAACAGTGACTACAGAATAATTGGATGAAAAACAAAATTACACTGTAGAAATAAATTAAAAACATTTTATCTGTACATTGTAGTCTCCACTGTACTGCATTCATTCAGTTGATCGTTTTATAATTATGGTATTGTGGGATTAGATTTGTGAGCTTTGTAGGGGAGGTCTTTTGGTTTTCAGAAGTGGTGACTGAATAAATGATAAACTACTGAAAATAAAAAGTTGGTGGATAAAATTTTGATAACTGTATGTAGTCACTTGAATAAAATATAACAAAGGAACTAATGCATTTCAGTGATTTATCTATGCATTTTAAACATGGATATGATCCAACTATACTATATCATTCTGCATATCTTATACATATTGCAAACTGTCCATCAGTGCTCAATCCTACACACAGAGGAAAGGGAAAACTGCTTGAAACCTGTGCTTCATTTACAAACATGCCCAGAACATTTCAACAATGAAATGTAATGCATATAAATATAATTAAACAAAGACACGGTGCATAAAGTTAAATCAGTTCAGTTCTGGTTTTACATTTAGTTTAGTTCAGTTCTGGAACTGAGTATATCAGTAATGTATTACTCAGAGGTTAAATTAATTGGCCAAATGCTCTGTATTTTGTGTTCTCACAGTACATACAACTGAAATTGCTAATTGAATGATTGCAAACAGCACACTAAATTCAGTGGCTCACTAAGAGAGTGATTATAATTTATGTTGTATCAATGTAGCTCTTTTTCTAGCTTGACTCAAATAATATATTGGTACAAAGGTCGTTGATGTGCAGAACGACGTTTAACTTCAAGTGAGAAAAACAGGCGGGGAAAACATGGTACTCAGCTAAGTCACGTATAAAGCTAACCACAGAAGCAGGTCACGTAAGGTAGAAGTAGTTTTACTGAGAGAAAGGCACTGTCCAATCAGGAAGCACATCCCAAAGTAATGTAACCACATTACAGGTGGACACAGTGGTCTTATTTTCTTCAAAGTGTAACTCATCAATAAGTGATCAGTTCTGGAATGTTGATATACTGTAAATCTCTCCTTTGGTTAGTTTGTCCACTGTCATAATACAGACGCTCAGTTGTATATGAGGGAGGAAAACCAGGGAAGTCATCCTCTGGTTTAGTTAATAATTAACTAGAATTGGCATCAAAGGTGAGTTGTTTTCTCTGTTTAGGAATATATGTGTGAACATTTTGTGGTGCATTTGTGTAATTTGACTTCCAGGTTAAGATATGTAAAACATGTTATTTGTTTTTCTTTCTGTGAAATCAGGTGATTCCAGATTAACTTCTGAAATCGATATAATTTCTGTCTTATTGTGTGTTTGAGGGAAGTGCACAAGCGCGACAGTGGAACACAAAGAGATTGTGAGAGACACTGAAAAAGAAGAAGTCCACATGAACCTAGTGTGTAGTGTGTTTTCGGTGCTTTAGGAAATCCATGAAATTAGCAGCACCTCCCTAGGTGAGGTGCTTTGTCCCACTGCAGGCCCTCCAGAAGAGCATTCAGGGTAGGTGTGAGGGTTAAAGAAAGAGGTGGATTCCTTTGGTATAACAGCAGATACTCAGAATTTTGTTGAAGAGTCAAACTGCACACCACGAGTAGGACTGTCACATGTATGTAAATTGAGGCAGCATATTTTTAATCTTAAGGAATTCCAGCTGTCTCAGGTCCTACTATGATGTGCGTACAGTTAGACTGTGGAGCCAAGCCCGACACTGCAAAGGAAGTAGACAGTCTTGCTGCGTGATAAAAACAAACAAACAAACAAACAACACTTGTGCTTGAAGCAGGTCCCTTACTGTAGCCCCATTAGCTCTGTGTTTCTATGTGATAACGGGGCTGTGTTGGATTTGCTAAAGGAAATTAGAAGGCATGTAGGTTTGAAGAATCAACCTGGAGCACAGAACTTCTTTGAGTGTGCTCTGCAGGATATGACTAAGGCGCAATGATACATGGAAATGCTCAAATAATATCTTCTTTTGAATGTTACTTTGAGTACATCTAGGCTACTCATTGTGGATCTGTAGTTAATAGTTCAGTCTAAGACACATATACTTGAAATAAACCTGTTTTGCTTGGTGCAAACAGTAAATTTGTTTGATGTATGGACTCTTTGACTCTTTACAGATTTTTATTGGCCAGATTCTAGTTGGAAATAGGTGGGTGTTTCTGTGAAGTTTGCGAGCAGCTGTCTGATTCACTTTTTGGATCTTCTTGCAGCATCTGAATTTTAGGTCAGCTGCAGGCCTTGTTCTGTTGTGAGCACCTGGATTGGAAGTGAATCTGTTAAAACAATCATCTTCACTGTTAGATTTAAGGTTTTCAGCCAAGTGACAAAAAAGGCATTCTAATGCACTGACAGGAGATGCAAGGATCAGAAGAATGGTTTGAACTAATTATACCCCAACCCACTTTTGATAGTGTAGAAATTAGCAGCAGTCTCTCAGGTGAGGTCCAGATTGTCCAGGGTACTGACATCCAATCCTGTTACTAAGCAACAATGCTCAGATTCATTTTAGACATCATACTGACAGACTATATAGAGGATGACGGCATCAACTCTGACTGGAAAGTTTATGCTAACAACTTATGTTAAAAACTGCTGTTTGGTTGGCTTGAATGTGTGGTCAAGTGATTAATTGGTCAGCTGGTTAAATGCCATTTTGAGATAATCAAGATAATTGAGATTTTTTTTTATTACCTTTGGACATTTTAATATCCATTTTTAGTTTAAAATAAGTACACATCAGACAAAGTGTTGATCAGATATTCTTAAGCAAACAGACAATGAATGCAGTAACAGTGCATAAATTAATGTTCATTTAAGTGAATGTTAATGTTTTATTAAATTGATATATTGTATTTTGTTTTATAGTGCAAATAAAATAAAATAAAATAAAAACCCAAAATGACATGATATTGGCATTATATATTTGGACATTGGCCTCCCTGCTTTCTAAACAACAGTATTGGTCTTGGCCCTTAACCCATGTTCAACCCATGTTGAATGACCACTATCTTGAAGACACTACTTGTTTTATGAAACTAGGCGTACTACAATATGTGAGACATGCTGATGGGGGGGGGGGGGGGGGTCAGTAGAACTGGTTCACTTGTTTTTACTGGTAATGTTTAGCAGGGACACTAAGATGGATTCAGATGTAGAAACTCATTTCTTCCTTGGATGGTGCTTCACTCTGCAGCAGGACAGCGACCCCAGCCATACTGCTAATGAAACCATGAAGTTTGTTAGAGCAGAAAGTGTAATGTTACACTCTGGTCAGGTTAGCTACTTCATCAGAATCATCGTGAACAATGAATTAAGGTTTGCTAATACAATATAAAAAAAAAATGACTACACTACAAGTCTGGAAGAGAATCTTCAAAGAAGTTATTCAGCATATGGTGGGGTCTTTGGTTAGATTTTTTTACTTCAAAGGACTTGGAAAATGACTTTACTTACAAAGAGCTAAAACTATTTTATGTACGTGTATTTTAGTTCTCATGTGCATGTGCTAGACAATGTTAGAATCGGTGTCTTCAAAATTCATACAGACTACATGCGATGTCTTCCCTGTGTTAAAACACACAGCCCATGGTGTGATGTAGCCTGTATTATTTTTGATTAGTTGGATCACGTGATTAATCAAAACATTAGTACACTCAGCAAAAAAAGCCTGACATTGGTCAGAATACTCTCAGCACGAAGTTTAAAAAGATTAACAAACGATAAATTGTACGGGCTGAATACCAAGTGCTGTTTTACCAACACGGTCAGCAAGACTCTCACAAGAGTAGCACACAACCATCACCGCCCCCCTGTTCAAAAACCAAGCCAGTTCCAGCCAGTCTGAAGAATGAAATAATCTGAAAAGTACATTGTGCTGTACTTGATAGTAAGGCATCTTAATGATTGCAGCTAACTTCTAAGAGCGCTGCATGCATATTTATACATGCCCTGGCCCTTGTGGGCTGTGCGAGTGGGAGAAATCCACTGAGTGCTATTGTCTGTTCATTTCATTTCCCAAGCAAAATCTCCGTTGCTGGGTTTTACTTGATTGTTGCCACAGGGAGCATGAGAGCTGTGTAAAAGATTCTTTCTTTTTTTTTCCCTAAGTGCTGTAATAAAGGCCTCACAAATCAGAGTTACACTAATACTACACATATTAAAACATTTATACAATCTGAATGTTGGATGTTGTGTTGAGTACAAATGTTAAAATACATTTTAATGACTTGTCTCTTGTCTTTATTCATAGTATATGCCTGAGAATATGACACATGAGTACCCTGGGAAGGAAACCTGGATTTTTCTAGTTTTTCAGCCTACATGGCTTACATGTATTTACTTGTCTTTAATAGCATTTATAAAGGTGCAAGTGTTTTCATGTGGTTTATTTTCCTTTACAGGAGCTTTAAGATGGTGAGTATATTACATTTGTGATTGTAGTTAAACCGATTTTTACCCACTGTCAGAACTATCTTGATTTCTCATTGTCCTGGGGTCATTCTGCAAAAGAAGATGCAAACACATGGCAGGCGCATGCTGAAATAAATGTGAGGCATTTGTTTCTCCATCGCCTGGAAGGTCGTTAGCATTTCAACTTTGTGTGTGTGTGTGTGTGTGTGTGTGTTTTGGCCTGATAATAGCAATTGTTCTCTTACTGTCTGAGTTCTGCTTTAAGCGTGACAAACTCTTAAGATCACCTGCTTTAGAGATAAGACCGTTATGGGAGTTTTCTCAACCTCTCCATTTCTCTTTTAACCATACAGCTTTTCTCCTTCTCAGAGGACAGTAAAAAGCCTTGTTGTGTTTCAAAGTGAGTCCCCTTCACTCCTCAGCCAATTGCTGTCACCTGTGTTCGGTCACAGTCTTTATTTTCTGCAACCACATCAAGACCTTTATAAATATTTCTCATTTTGCTTCCTCTTGCTGTTATCACCTGTGAGAATGGGACACCAAAAAAGCCATTATACCACACACACCCGCTCACGTTATTCTTCCCTGTACTGGAAAACCTGTGTTCGACCCTATATTGTCAAAATCTGGCAAGGGAAGATGGATACTTGGTCCTTTTCTACGCCTGAACATGAGTAAAAACACTGTGGCCATCCGTGTGATTATCTACAAACATTCTAGGTACTCCATGCTTGGTGTTGATGGTGAATACTTTGCTGTGGCTGTAGGTGGGTGATGTATTAAAAGCAAAATATCATTTTAACATTTTCGTGATGGATGCATTCTGTGTGACAGTCAGTAGTTATTCTGTTGTTTGCTTCAACTTTGTATACAGTTTACCAGCAAAACAATAGTGCAGTAAAAAAAACATTATTAAAAAAATGGCTACATGTACAAGGGTATTTTTTAATTAATTCTTTACAAAAAAACTATTGAAGATAAAAGAATCAAATGGATCACAAAATACATATGGATCCCATATGGGTCTAATATCCATCAGCTACGAGTTACAAAAAATGTTTTAACATCAATTTGAAACGCTACTGTATGTTGTTTACAGGGACTTCATAACTGTTCAATGAAACATTCAGTTGGTTAATGTTCACAGAAGGACCTGTAATATTCTAAGAAAACCATAATTTGGCACAATATATATAGTGACAGCGATGATATATTGTTGTACTGGCCGCCCTCAACTATGGGCTGTATTGTGCTGGGATGCACTCCGCCCTGCCTGGACATGAAGACACAAAGGGAGGGATTGAAAGGCGGATGAAGTTGGTGGCTAATGTCACACTGTGGGACAGCAGAAGGTGGTGCCTCCATCCCCCCTGTCAGCAGGCTCTACACCCCCCCCCCCCGCCCCCGGCCCCCCCCCCCCCCCCCCCGGGCAGGGGGGGGGGGGGGGGGGGGGGGGGGGGGGGGGGGGGGGGGGGGGGGGG